>JAITYZ010002743.1:0-12956 GCA_027744595.1 Paronellides praefectus
ACATACCCATTTCTCCATTCCCTTTTTCTTCTCATGTAACAAAATATTTGGTGAGTGAGAGAGAGGTGTTAGGGAGAGTAAATACACATGATGAGCATATTATGTATGCACATCTTATTATTACAATGCGTCACCATTTCTGTAAAGAAGACTAAAAAGAGAAAAGGAAAACTGAATAACAGTAAAAAAACACAATAGCAAAAGTAAGTAAGTGAGTGAGAAAAAAATGTTATTTGGTACTCTTTTGCAGTGCAAACTGAACGTAGTAAAAAAGAAGGAACAGGCTGCTGCCTTTAACTTGTGTTATTGTACTAACAAAAAAACCGACATACTGTATAGAAAAAACTACATTTGAAGAATATCAAACAAGGAACAGTTGGTGACGAAAGTATACACTTTGTGTGTGTGCTCACACACATTTTCAAGTGAGCCCACTAACTTTTCCCGTCTTGTAAGCTCACAGCTCACAGCTACCATTTACGCATTGTTGCTGAGATGTTATCATCATTGATGATTGAATCCAGTTATGTACTTCTTTTTTTAGCAACTCAACTCTCCCCTTTTTTCATCTTCGTCTTTTCCTCTTCGTATTTTCTCAAAAGGGAAAAAAATGTTAGACAAGACCTGACTTGCTTATGTGATGATGTCTGTCTCCCTGTCTCATACTCTCTTCCCAAATAGGATCGGATATTGGTGGCAGTGGTGAAATTCAAGATAGCTTGATTCCCTTTTTGAAAAAGAGGCCGAAGAAATGGAGAAAGTTCGTCAATCTAGTAACTCACACTGCTTACACCACACCACATGATACGATGCCAGATGCCCAAGTGTGCTCCACTCTTTGCCAGACCAAAGGCAGGCCGAGCCAGAATAGACTAAAAATATATATCAAACAGACAAAGAGCTTGAGCCAAGGTTGTATGTTATCAACTGCCTCATACAGTTATTGACTTTTGAAGAAGAAGAAGAAGTAGCATGGCAAAAAGGCGTACGTACTCCTACACATTTAGTTGATGTATGATAAAAGAGCGTTTTTGTTACAAGGTTTCCTTTATCCTTTTTTCATTTCCTCCTCTTCAAGAGGTTTTTTTTCGTTGGAAAGAAACGGTTATACTTAACTCAAACAAAGTAATAATACAACAAACTACATGGTAAGCATGCCATTATGCGAAGCACACAAAGGCAAAAGTCTACTTACTTTGGCATCTTTAAGTTGTTCTTTTTTTTCTCCTCCACCTTACCACTATTTTCCTGTGAAACTCTACGAGTATTTTGGTTTCCTCCTACTTGTTTCCCATGAATCTACCTGGTCCAACCAAACTCATCCAACTGTTTATTGAGTTTGACATTTTTTTCTCATCCTTCTGCTGCTGTTTGGCTTTTCTGGGGGAGGAATGAGTTGTTTCATGCATTTTTATTTTTGTGTATATATCTGTCTATATAGTTTGTGTATTGCATGTTGTTTGAGAAAATCAAAAGAAGAGCCTCTTTTTAGAGAAATAATAATAATATCGGTTTCATGCATGGAAGCAAATAAATATCACACTAGCACACAAACAGAAAAAAGTCTAAAAAGAAAAGTTTTAAATATTTTTACTCGGAGATGTCAAGCATTAGGTAAAAAGGCAGAATGTTGTTGGCAGATTTATGGTGACATGACATGAAAATTCCCAATTCAGAGCAAACATGCACAAAGAATAATAATAAATCCTGTACATAGGATGCCTCTTATTCTGCCTTCCTTTTTTCCTTTTGATTGTTTCCAGTTGTTTGTTTTTAAGCATAAAAATGTATGCGCGAGTGTATATGTTATTATTATTATTATACACCGGGAGCAGATAGGATATTTCACAGAGATTTTCATGAAACATCTTTTTTTAGCCGATCAAGCCGTGTGTATGTCTACGTGTATTTATACCGTATCGGTTTTTTTGTTGATGTAGATAATGATATGGTAAAAGAGCAGAGATGTAATCAAACATTTCTCTCTGCTTACAAGGAAGATGGCTTGTAGATAAACAATTTACAGAGTAAAGTACAGATGAGCACAAGCTACCGGCATTTTCTGTTTCACAGCTTACCATTATTTATGTACAACGTAGATCCGATCGCTTTTTCTTCTGTACAACTTCATAAGAGATTACCTTCCTCAAAAAGCCATATAGGCCATATGAGTATCATAATACTGTGTGGTGGTGGTGGTGGTACGTTATCTCGTCGTCTCGTCTTATGCAGCAGGAGGAGATCAAAATGAATGACTCATTGAAGAAGAAAAAATCAAGAAAAAATGAAGATGCACTATTCCTTTTCCTATTGAATCTTAATGCGTTTGGAATACTCCATTGACTTTGATTTTAAGCTTCACTGATGCTGACTGACATAATTATAAAAAATAGTCATAAGACTGTTTTTTATATTTTTTCTCAGATTTTTTCCTCTCTTTTCTTTGTGACTTTACCAGAAATGACAAAGCTGCCACATTTCCAGCGTAAAGTAAGCCGTCAGCCATCTGACTTCAACTTTAGTTAAAATATGAGACCATTACTTTGAAGTTGGATCCAAGTCAATAAGTATCCTGTTGGGTAAACAAAGATACACTACAAAACCCTTTCTAAAGCAGATGTGCCACTGGTACATTTAAATTTGTCGTATATACTCTTGAATTTAACCGTGTCAATAAACAGCTTTGATTTTATTTGGTATTTTGGTATGCATATATTACGACAGACCAAAACCCTCGCCTCCTTCTTGAGTTTGAGGGTAAATGGCGTTTATTACGACTAGACATCATTCATCAGTTTACTGTGCACACGAACGTCTGTTTCTATTAAAACAAGACGGTTATGCAGTGAATTATTATTGAAAAAGTAAGCTGTAAAGTAAATTGAAGGGCAAAACCTAACCAATGGAACACGGAGTCAAAGCAATCACACAACAGTGACGTTATATGTAGTTTTATGTAACCTCCATCAACGCAAAAACCTGAAAGCAACGATATTACTATGTATGATCATCATCATAATAATCATCATCCTCATGCACTTCTCCAAATAGGTGTGTTAGACAAAAGACATTGAAAATATGGAGCCAAAATGTGACTAGTTGTGAATGAAGACGAAACACTTTTTCAGCTCTTACCAGAAAATTTACTGACGATGGTCGGTAGTAGCGATATGCGCAAGCAGTTTCTCCTCTAATCTTACATGTACCGTTTTGTACTCCTTGCTTATTAACTCGTGAAAGCTATTTTTATGCCTTTATAGCAACATTTGCTTGAAAAGTTATATCATAATAATAGTATGGCATTTTGTAGGTTGACTAAAGAGGAGAGGAGGAGATGAACACTTGCCACACACACACACACAAGGAACATACATGTAATATGTATGCATAATTCATCCCATGCCTTGGTTGTCACTTTCACACTGTGTCTCTGTGTAAAAAGTCGTCATCATTTTATGTGAGTAGAAGCAGCAGACCTCAGCACACTCACAACTTTGCTAAAACGGTTTAGTAGGTAGCTGTTCCTCCTTTTTCTTGCCTTCTCACTCAACTTTGAGAAAGCAGATAATACAAAGTCACAGTAGAAGAGTCGATATTACTCTCATAATGAGAGTCTCATTCCTTATTTCATTCTTGTCCTGTGGTGGCAAAATATGTACATAGGTACATACATACATTATGTGTATAGATGGTATGATAGAGACCCCTTTTCCAAGATGTACTACAAAATATAAAGCTGTACCCGAAAAGTATCTGTCTTACTTTCAACCTCATTAAATAACTCTTTTTCTGCTTCCTTTCATTCTGTTCCTTCTTTCTTTGCAAACCTATATTTTATGAGCTCAGCCTGTGCGCTGCTGTGTCTTATTTGTTGAGTGTGTCTGCGTGTGGAGGAGATGAGGAAGTTTTGGTTTGACGCGTGATCATGCTGCTGCAGTTACTTATGTATTTGTGTTATGACGAGCAAAACGTACCGTTCACTATGTATTTTTTTATCTTGGTTATTTTTTATGCCCGAATTCATCAAAAAATTCAAAGGGAAAGAGCAGACAAAAATGGAAAAAAAATCACTCTAGTTATTTTCCGATTTTCAAGCCATTTTAGTTTATTTGACTGGTTTGCTTGCATATACTGGCACAAAAGCATTTTCACAATGTGGCCATAATTTATTTTCTCGCTCATTCCAAAACGAGTGGGAAAAAAAGATAATGTGTGTAGCAGTGCCTACATCCGCTTATATCTACGTACCTACATACATTAATATTATCATTCTTAATATTATTATTCAGATATTTTGTACAACTCATTCCTTCAGCGAAAATATAAACGTTCCGTGTTCGGGTAGGATTCTAAGTACCGCATTTTGCCACAAGCTTCCACTACTAACAAATTCACCATTTCTTTATTGGTATAATCATTATACTACAGTATGCTTCCACAACCGCCAACATTCCACACATCGCATCACTGCTCGTTCCATTATTGCCAAAGGATTCCAACATAAGTATCATCATCATCATATCAGCATCATTAGGATTTTGTACAGTCAGCTATGTCAAATATGTATGGAGTGTGGAAAAGAAGCGAAGATCATATTATTATCATCATCACTAATATTTTTCTCACTGTATTCATTCTGGAGGGTAGGAAGACAACGAGGAGGCGGACGGATGGATGCCGCTACCGAGCGGAACATCAAAACCGCATAACTCTGTCTTACTCATTGACACGAATTCGACATGGTGGAAAATGAAGAAGGAGAAAAGGGGAAGAAATGATAGCTTGAATGAAAGGAAACGATATAGATAGGCGCCTTCTCTCTTTGGTAGAAAAAAAGCCGGAGAAGAAAAAAAAAATGCCTTCGGTGAGACTTTTTGGTTGCTTCATCATCACAGGAAGCATCAGCGCCTTCATCGCCAGCCGCTTTTTACCAATCTCAAAATCTTGATTTGATTGACGGTTTTCTAAAGAGGCAAAACTATTTTACGTTTTCCTTTTGTTCGGGTTCATATTTTATCGGATGCTATGTTATACCGTAATACATAATATTCATAGGCACCGAATTTTGTTGCGCTGGACCCCCTCGAAACATTAGAATATTTAGGATTTACTGAACGTTTGTCTGGTGTGGAAAAATGGATTCTTGTTGTATTTCGCAATTATATTCCTTGCCTCATGTCATGATCGTGTGGTAGTGTGGCGGTTACTATTTGGCATGGCGAAAGTGTAGAATTTTGTTTTTCTTTCGCCACCTCTACATATCATGGGGGACGAAATGTTCTTCTCATGCTGCTTGCAAAATCGTAGGTCAAAAACTGGAACCGGTGTATGGTCTGTCGTCGTGCTACTGGGAATTACTTGGCATTTCCAAACTCTTTGAAAGCCTTCCACTCTATTATGTCTCTGTGCCTGGGAGCAAAGCACGGGAAAAAAGGACGCAAAGCCAAGCACGTATGAAGACTTGGAATGTGTATGTAAACCCAAGAACCTTTTTTATGGACATAATGTGAACTAGGCGTTCTCATTCCATATTTATATCCGGTTTCCCTACATACTACGCAAATACGCGCGTATATAGTATTGTCATTGGAAGTGATGAACCAACACAAAAGAAGTAGAAATACAATATGAAAAGCATGCATATACATTTTTATGTAAAAATAATAACTTGTGATGAAAAAGTTAAAAATTCATAAAAAATGCAATATTTCGCTCCAGACTTTTATCCTCGTGTTCAATTCACTTCCCTTTCATCTCATCCGCCCTTACGGCAAAAAAAAGTGTCTATATCTTTATTGCCACATATTATCCTCATGCAAAAGGCTCTTTTTGAACTGTCTGTATTCATTCCATTCACACATGGTGCTGCTCCTTAAACTGAAATATTTCACAGAAATGTGTTCCATTCAATGACTATTGTACTTTGGAGGCACATATACTATTTTTTGGCTATATTTTTTGTCAAAATAAGCAAAGTGGGATTTTCTCCGACACTTTAGTATTATTGTACGTAAGGTATCAGCACAACAGACGTATACGACTGTGGACAACAATGAGCAGGACGTCCCAGTGATCCCATTTTTTTGTATTGTACTCTATACAGAGTATATAGAGAGACATATCAATTCTCCTTTCTTCATGTGCAATGCAATATAATATAAGTATGACATTAGCTGTGCCCTGTGTCTTGTCTTGTATACTTGTGTGTAGTGTGATGATGGAAGTAAGCCATTTTTACAATGTACAAAATAATACAATTCTCAGCACAAAACCTACTGAGCCACGAAACAAGTACCCAGTATATAGTAGCCCCACTTCCATAGTTCATACAGTTATCTTACAGCAGAAAACATTTATAAACGACATCATATTATTATGGTCATATATGTATATGGACACACGACTGCTGTTAAGAAATAAGATAGAATGATATTTAAGTGAAAAAGATGACGCGAGAGAAGCCGTAGGAGGGTTATACAAGGAAAAGGCAGGAAGGAAGGAAGAGAATATTAAGGTTTGTGTTCGGTCAACTCAAAATCCAAGTCACAGCACAGAGATACACATCCAGAAGCACAGAGAGCGAGAAAAAGAAGGATTTTTATCATTATCATCACACACATGTGAAAGAACAGGATGCTCCTTCTTATGCCGGAATGTCATGCAATATAACCACAATGTTCAATGCCAACGAGAAAGAGGGGCAAGAGGGCGATGAAAACGTTGAGTAAAATAAATGGAGAAAAATGTGAATGTATAAATGGTATTACTATTAGCCAGGCATTCTTCTTTTATCAGTGGTGGAAACCCATCATAAAAGAATAAAAAAAGGGCAGATAGAGAGGACATTTATTTTAAGAGTAATTCGGTTAAGAAGACCAAGCTATATCATAACAATAAGTTTTCAAAACTAAACTGTAATAATCTTTTATAGACAAGAAAAACACTACCATACTTTGAGTACGAGTCGCTCAATCCAATTATGCCAAAAATATAGATCGTGCATATATACCTTAATACCCTATATTAAAAGTATAACAAGACGATAGATATGATATACCCTTCAAAACTACATTATCCACACAAAAGGCAAAAAATATACATTCCATTTCATAAGATAAGTGCACAGAGTAGCAACAATGGCTAAAAAATTGGTTGGAATGAAAAATGTCAAAGCAATACAATACATTATTAAAGTACAAAAAAAGTTTCCTGTTATAAATAATACACGACATTTTTTTCCATATACTTAGCAAAGTATACAGACAAAGTTGAATAAACATTTCCTGTTATATTAAGTAAACCACCAAACAAAATACAAAGTTGTACTATACTCAATGCACGCAATATATATCACTACAATATTACGAATAAAAGTCACGGTTAATTTGACTTTGCATAATAATAATATTCTCAGTAAAAAATATTTTCCATTTCATTCTGTGCACACAACTGCTTTTTTTAAATATACATCAAGCTGTTTGACTAGCAGCAGCAGCAGCAGTAAGTATTTTTACGTTTTGTCATTGCAGATAGCGATTAATATAATACGTAAAAAAAGGAACTGTGTTCTTCTATTAGACAGCGACAAAGAACAGTTGAGAAAAAAATTGTACGTATTATTTGTTCATGTAAAAATGTAATGTAAGCAGTTTGAAGTATGTATGTAGTAATGGAATGCGACACGAGACTTTCCATGAACTTTTGTGATAGGCAGTACGAATTCTCTCAGATGAGAGCACGATACATTTTTTTTGTAATTTGTAAAGTCTGCCAGAGAGCGACAACGATGTAATAATGTCATTTTGTACTAGTGCTGATGCTGCTGCTGTTGTAGCAATGAGTGAGCGTATACACAACAAAATGACTGTTTGTTTTTCATTTTCTCTGCCTTCTCACATAAATATTTACCCCTTTGAACCATACTCTGGTAAAAAAGAGTGATAAAAATAGCGCATTTAATTCTTGACTTATTGAAACAAACAAAAAATGTATATTTGTACAATAAAAGAAAGAAGGCTTAGGCAACCTCACTGTTGTGATAATAATTTGTATATAAAAAACTGGATTTAAAAAATGAAGCTTAAAAAATTTATGCTTATTTTTATTGGTATTTAGCATTATTATTGCAACAACTTTACTCTTTACCATCCATATTAAAACAATACAATAATAATAGGCATATACACATATGTGGTATATAACACAAAGAAAAATGTGGAGCACACACAAAGAGAATGCTAACAGAAGCATTCTTTTACTCTACTTTAAATGTAAAATACATGTATATATGCTACTCGTACAACCAAGTACCGTGATATTTATTTATTATTTTTTGTCCTTATTTTTTTTCTCTTTGGAGAACTCAGCAAAAAAATTCTTTCGGTCTTTCAACTTGCTTCGTGGGAACGGAGACGAGGAGACAAGGATATATATGTGTGAAGCAATTTAAACTAACTCGGCAATATATGCGATGATGATGGTGGGTGGCGGTTGTGTAGTTGCGGATGTGAGAAAAGGACTAGTTTATACTTAACCATTATCATTTACGTCTTCGTTTTCCAAGGATTCTTTTTTTTGCTTAATTTCTTATGACATTTTCCTCGTGTCGTGTCTCTTGAAATCATGGACTTAAATACTTTGAAATTGGATGGTTTTCCAGCGGTTTTTTTTACTTTGGTAGAGAGGAGCATGGAAAAGGATGGGTAGTTAGATATTGTTGCGGGTACGTAAATTTCCGCTTTACTGAACTACATAACCCATCTAAATTGAGAAAAAACACAAATAGAATCTATTAAAATGGTATATTATAGTTCACAGAAAAAGAAAACTAACTTAAAGTGTCATTTGTTATATTTTTTTGGGTATATCATTTGTTCAAGCCTAAAAGGTACACTCGAAGGAAAATATAAGAGGAAAATGAAGTCGTAGAAAGAAAAAAGCATAAAAAATGGAAAAAGAAAGCGACTTATTAAGGTGAGATAAGAGTAAGAATATATATAGTATTTGTAGTGTATAGTGGAGGAGGAGGATGATGATGAGCATGTTCCATTTTTGTGTAAAAATGTATATACAAAAGCTTATGTATAGTGAGCAGGCTTCATAAATATTCACACGTGCATGCATGTGCGTGGCATGAAGCAGATCTCTCTGGAGAAAAGGGGTTTTAATAAGTAGAAGGCGTTGTTGCATGCTTGATGAAGTTTGAGCAAGAATTTTTTTTCTTTGCTCAAGACAGGAAAAAAATAGAGAAAAAAGTAAGAAAATGAGAGAAACTTTTTTCCCCAGATACATATGCACACAAAGACACACAGGATATATATAAACACAGCAGGCTTCACACTATATTTACCCAAACCACCAACCGCACACTTTTCCATATTATTATCTTGAGTTTTCAGACCACCACCACCGCGGAAAAAAATACTCCACAAATTATACTTCTTTTTACGTAGGTACTTTTTTTCTTTTACTTCATATAAATAATGTCTTCGCATATTAAACAAGCAAGGTCGCATAATATATTTCCCAGCTTTATCGTCCATGTTTCCTTTTTCCTCGACAAAAAAATGTGTATGGTTTTTTGTCAGGGAACGGTGATTAGGGATGTGATTAGTTCTTTCTTTCTGTTACGCTAAGGTGACAATTGCTCTTATCTCACTCTTTGTACCGTCAGTGTGCGCATGAGATAAAAAAGATGAGAAAATGCTTGCTGGATTTGGTTCACTCAATTTTGCTAAAAAAATGTAATTTTTAAATGTCTATGTTTAGGACATGTACAAAATTAATACAGATGAGATGTAATTTTCACAACAAAATAGCTACTGATTTTATTATAATTTTTCAAGAAAAAATTACATGTTCCTGAAACATAAGTTTGGGCTGAAGGGCGTCGTACGCACAACTTTAATCGAGAATATATTCACTATTTATAAAACAGTGATTTGTATATGTAATAATATGTTTCTGCGCAGTACATATTATACATAAATCATCATCGATTGAAGGAACAAAGTTGTTAATAAGCTTCTACACTTCATGTCCTCTGCGTCATCAAAATACGAATATTTTGCAACTCACTCAAAAAAAAGTCCCAGATAGAAGGAGGGACACAAGACTGGCAAGCTAAAAAAAAGACTCGGCGAGTGTTAGGAATATTACAGAAGTAACAAGATGTAAATTTCATTTTTTTCTGGTGATAAATATTATTTGTTAGCTGTCTCTCATCCAACTTTTTCTCATTAGTCTGTCCTTGTCTCATCTCATGTTTGTTGTGTGTGTGAAAAAGGACACCATGAAATGTCTACATATATTTCACCATCATCTATTTTTCCATCTCTTTTTTCCTTAAAAACTATAATGAACGACAGGGATGGCAGTGTGGAGTGGAAGCCACGTAGATAAAAAAAGACAACTTTTTTCATTGAATTAAGTTGACTGACATACAAAAAAACATACTTGATATTACACTTGGACTTTGGCGGGCATGTGGGATGTGGAAATTTTGTTTTCTATAACATTTACATTTTTAAACTTACTTACATTTTTTATCCTGAAGGATTATATAATATGTATATTTGTCCCAACACTGTTTTTCGTACATTTTTTTCGATTACACAACAAGCATAAAGACTACAGACAGTACATTACAGAAACATTATGCAAAACATTTTTTGTGTAATATAACACGCACACGTTTTGTACATTGTCCTTATCGTGTATTCATCTACAAATTTTTTTTTATTACAACTTTCCAGCTAACACTTTAGCATTGTAGCAAAATTGAAATTTTGGCTTATCTTTTTGTAAAAAAAGTTGCATTTATTTTCCAACATTTTTTTCTCTTTTTTTCAGACAAGTGTTATTAGAGACACTAAAAGAAACAGGCTATCTTCTTTTTCCTTTACAAACCTTATCCTTTTACTTCCAAACTCCATTCCCAGGATGGAATAAAACCCTCCAAGATATACAGCAGATACCAGAGGATAATGATCCCATTTTAAACAATATCAGTCCATTAAAACTTTCGTCAAGGGGCTACACATAAGTTTTTTTAAAGGAAGCTATAATATGTTCTTTGAGGATACACTTCTCATTTTCTTTTGGGTTGATGCAACACGTAATAATATGCCCAACATATCTATTCAACATTCTATACATATATTATTATACAGCTATATAACATACCAACTTGGGTCATTTAGAATATATCACCTATAACTTTATTTCCTCCTTTTATTACGAGAAACCTGTAATTGCTTGGGACATCTGAAAAGTAAAAAAAATTGGATGCATGGTGAGAGCGGAAAGAAATGCATGGGCCATTAACACACAAGATCCCTTTCCTGATTTTAAATTTGCATACATAAATTAACTTCCAAAAGTTTTCATATGATTCTACTACAACAATATAATTATAAAATCTTTATGCAGCCAGACATAGTTCCTTTTTTTATCATCACTAAAGAGCAAGAGGAATGTAAAATGAATTTCGCATCAACGATTCTTGTTTTACATCTTCATAAAATTTTGTAATAATAACCATCAAACGAGTAAAACTCTCAAAAAGCTTTGATGATTTAATACTCTTCAGCTGCTTCTGCTGATGCTGCAGAGTAATGAGAAACTTGCTTGTTCAAAAAAAGTTTCTATTGAACCATGCTGACAATAATGATAAAAGGAAGAAGATATTATTGAAACCAACTGCGTGAGAGTGAATGGAAAGGAAATACATACATATATATGCAATTCACAACTGCGTTTAGGAAATGAAGACGACGACGACAAAATGTTTGATCAGGAAAAGTAGGTATGCATAAAATCCAATTACCTGACTTTAAGATTTCATATTAGTTTTTTGGTAGTGGCATCAGCGACAAAACCCAATCAAAAGAAGTGGCGGCACACACTCATGCGTACACTATACACACAGGTATCAGGTGTCTTGTCTTTGCTATAATCATAATCAAAGAAGAGGAAGTCGCCTTCGGTTTCGTCCTCTTCTTCTTTAGTGCACTGTATTATCGTGTTCTACTTTCCAGTCATTACATTTTATTGAGCTGCTCAACTAACTTCCTTCTTTCATTTTGTAACCTCTAAAATGCCCTCTCTCTCACTCGCACGTGTGTATAATGTACCTAATACACTTTCTTATAAAGTCCTGTTGAATCTTTTCAAGTCAATATTAATCCCCATAACACGCAGTCTATATGCTCAGAGGTATGTTAACTTGAGTATTGAAAAGTTTGTTCCAAAATTGCTCTTTACTTCTTGTCTAGACTATTTAGATATAGTTTCTCTGATACTCTGGCTAATGATATTGAAGTGATGATAGCAAGTCCATAATGATGATGGTGTGATGACCGGTAGTCCAGAGTCCAGATACCCTGAGAGGGTAGGTTTATAAGGTGGGCACATTTGATTTGATCGAAATAATTGCAACCTTCTGGGCTACTTGTAAATACACATGTTTAGGATGGCATGCTTCTTCCGAAAAGGAAATGTTATTACAGTAGTTTTATCATCACGATTGACTAAACTGCTTTACTTTTTTTGTGAAAGAAAGCATTGACAACACCACTTTTTATTAAGGATTCTCCAGTCAAAAGAGAGTATTTAGTCTTGTCTGTTTTTTTGCTTGTGGCGGCCAACATGAAAGGATACTACCGAAAAGGAAGAAAACTGAATTAGTAGTCCAGTAGTCGTATAGTGTCGCACCACTCAATTATGTGAGAGATATCCTTTGATGAAAAATCCCCATGTCATCATCATTATATTTAGGCATACTATTTTCAAGTCCCAGTGCGAACATGCGATATTCTCGCGTGTGATCTTTTCCAACCAGAAATATATAATATGTTGTTCCACACCTTCTTATAGTGCATCATAGCAGCGTACAAAGTAATATTTTGAGTCTCTTAATTTCCCATTACCAACATGCGATGCAATGCGACCAAAAC
>JAITYZ010002744.1:0-10169 GCA_027744595.1 Paronellides praefectus
CTTCCCAACCATGGCATGACACCTTGACTATATGGATTCACAACACTGTTCCCACCGCGAGCGGCTTGTTGGCCTGTTGAAATAAAGACAAAATGACGCTTATTATTATAAAACATTTTTCACCTTTATAAACCCATCAAGATAAGCACACATGACGCATGATTTCATTTAAATTCTATATCCTTTTTATGAATTTTAATGCAAGGTATTTTGCAACTTTTTTTAAAAAGAAATATTCTTAACACATACAACATAGTGGATGGGGTAGTGCAAACAAAATAAAATGGTAATGATTAATGAAAATCTATCTGCACATTGCCTTTTGCAATCTTTTTCACAAAAATAAACATTTATCGATTTTATATAAAGCCAGCAACTCTCATGAAATATGTATGAGATTGCTCATTTTCTTCACTCACTCTGCAGACTACAGATCTTGCTCAAATGTGAGTCCTATATTTGTGCATAAACGCGATACGAGTGATTTGCTGAGTTTTATTGTATTTACTTACGAGAGTTAAAATAGCTAGCTTGTCTTTCTAATGGCACAACACGGAAATCAAAGAACCACACCTCAGACCACGCTAAAATAAAACTACTTAGGATGAGCATCACTGGATATATCGCATTTGAAGATTGATCCCACTAAAATAACAAAAAATAGGCTAGGTACATGAATGGGATACAGAAAGAAATACAATACAACACAAATTAAACTGAGTAGTGACACCATTCACTAACAACCGCAATAAAAACCAACCGGGTCAAAACAACTTACCATGCATAGGTACATACTATATCAGTTAACTTTGTTTGATAAATTGTATCCGCAACATCTTCAAATACGAGTAAATTGGGACTAACCGACTTTCCGTGGAATACCCTTCCCCTGAACTTAACTGATTAACATTTTTTGGGGGTTTTATGAATCGGGAGGTTTTCAGTCGCAGTTGTTAGAAGCTAGTCACTCTACTACAGAGTATACTCTGTATGAACGTTATAATAAGAAACTTACACTAAACATGAACACCTTAGTTATCAAAAATGCACACGTCCCAGTAGTTGTCAACTAATATAAAAATTACATAAATAAAATAAAAATTAAGTACTACATTTTGCAATAAATAATTATTCAATAAAATAAAAATTCATATAACATCTTACTGCGACGGGAATATAATGTTGACCACCGATAAGCCCATAAAACAGTAAAATAACTACTAGCCTCACTGCGGCAGCCATCTACAAAGACAAAAAACAAAAAAAAAATTGTGCCAAAAACATCTTGGCAGTTAGAGCAATGCCGGTTAAAACTTCTACCTGAGCAGAAAAAAAATTCTGCTCCAAAATAGAAAAAAAAATCTGCCTGAGTAGAAAAAAACTTCTGCTTGCATGTCGCCAGCGACTTNCATCCGTGTGTCCATACACACATTTAATTCTAAATATATATGAAAATGAGATGGTTTGTTTAGCACGATTAAAACTATTTTTGATAAACCATGGTAAGGCTGGGGGGAGGAACGCTATTAATAAGTAATCAATTTTATGCAATCAATTAACACCATCATAGGGTAAAAATTGATCACCTACATGTGAACTATCGATAAGCCATAGTCATGTTTGACCACTTCGGGGTCACATTAGGGTCATGGCCATAGGTTGAAAATTGATCATCTATTACAGACTAAATTAGGCCATAGTCGATTTTCAACCGTAAATGGACCGTTAACCCGTCATGATTTGGTTCACATCATAGGTTGAAACTTAATCACCTTGATGAGAGGTATCGATTAGACAAAAGTATTTTTTGTATTTGCTAGCCAAGTATGTATATTTTTTCAGTTTAATAATATTTTTGATCACATAATTACCACCCAAGTTTCCCAATATAAAATCTAACGATATAAAAACCCTTTTAATATCGTTGAACCAATTGATGTATGTATTTTTTACTCAATTTTGGAGTTAAAATGACATTTTCAAGTGGTTCAGTAATGTTTCTTTAGTGGGTTTATGATCATATTTAAAATGTATGGAGCAGTATACATTTCTATGTTTCTTTTATTTAGGGGTCCGTTCACTCGTTAGGAGGTTGCATTTTGGTATATATACTAAATCAGCTACGAGGATTCTAATGCTGAAGTCCATTTTGACCTACACAGTGTCGTTTTTCATGCAACCTCATGTTTATATGAAAGTAGAAAAAAAAATCTACTTTGCGTTTTTTGGTATTCTGTCCCTCTTCAAAGGTAGAATTTTTTTTCTACTTTGAGGTAGAAATTTTTTTCTGCTCAGGTAGAAATTTTGAACGGCCTTGCTCTAACTGTTTATATTTAAGGCAGTTTGTTTGTGCACTTCGTCTGCGTCTCTGGCTCTGGTTTTTTCCATCACGAGTAGAATAGAGGTAATTGAAAATTACGATTAAAAATTAACTAATTAATATCACACTATAAGTGATAAGGCAGTTGTAGTTCTTGTTTAATTACCTTGTTGAACATTGTCAATGTTACATTGATTTTCTGGGTAAAAAGTTAATATGCATAAATTTACAATGCAGTTTTTTGTTACTTTTTTTGTTCATATATAGTAAAAGTCAGTTTTAGTGAATCACCATGACAACAGGAGTAAATGTACGAAAGGTGATTTCCACGGATCTGCTGGCATATAACCGGTTAATACAGGAACGTCAGGCATCCTGGCATGACATTGATTACGAGGAAATGGAATTGATCAAAGGTAAGATCAATTATAAAATCTATTTCATTTAATTACAAACATGGACAATTCTACATTGTCCATAGTATTATTATGAATCATAATTTATGATGTTAAAGCTGTCATGTTTGTCTGTATGTTGGATTTTATATTGGTGTTGGAATCTCGGTTTAGCTTTGCTGCAAAAATGTAAAATATACTGCGATTAATTTACATTCTTTTAAAAGATTGATTCTAAAACTCATTGTAGGTACCGGCTCAGACGACTGTGGAACAGAGTTGAATGTTATTAACACCCATCCGGCATGGCATGAATTAATAGATCTTCAGAGGGAAAAGCCGGAAACCTGTGAAGTCCACATCTTTTGTGAGGGAGGCTACATTGCGTGTCATCGTGTCATCCTTCAACAGTCAAATTTCATGAAGCAGTTGATTACCAGTAATTTGAAAGTAAGTGCTGCGACAACCGAAATGTCAAATATGTCAATTTATTGAATTAAAGCATCTATGTATATTGTCTTTAATAGACTAACACACCATGTTGCAATAATATTATTGGCATCACTTTTGAAGTGAATCTGGAAGTTATGAAAAGAGTGGTGTCGTTGATGTATACGGGGAGTTGCATTATCTCAGACAACAAGGAAGAAGACGAGGTAAAGGATGTTCTTAGGCGTATTCAACTAGATTTGGAGAAAATCGAGAAAATCCCGGATCCTCGCTTTCAAATTGGAAACTCTCAAAAGAAAAAGATGAAGACTGTAGTCGTCCATCGGTATCAACAAAATGACAACGATAGTCCATTTGAATTAGCATCTACTGATATTAACCAGGTCGGTTTAAATTCTGCTGCACAAACTACAATGCCAGCTAGTTCAGGTGTAACAAAAGCTAGTTCAAGTATCCCTGCATCAATGCCCACATCTTCCTCGTCATCGTCACGTGGGCTTGCTTTCGAGCTTCCGGAAATGACTAAAGTTCCTCCAGGAACCTTAATTTCCAAGAAACCCGCGAGAAGGATACAGCGATACATACAGAATAGTGAGTCATGTACATCCAGCACTAGTAAACGTGTCGACAATAATGACTCAGACTCTGACGAGCCTTCAGCACAAATCCCACCACTGCCGGAAATTCGGAAGGTTGCCCCTGGCACTCTACTTCCATTAAACAAACAACCCAGAATCATCCGCCAGGCACAACGTTGTGGACACCGACGAGGAGGTGGCATCAAAAAGAGTATCGATAGGAGGTGGCCAGCAAGTAATGAAGCTCCTACTGTCCAGGTGAATGACAACTACAATACGTCAAAACGAAATGATGAACAAGACTTTCCGCATGTCCCAAGTCGCACAGAAGAAACAAATAAAGTAGATGAGATGGACCAGGAAATGGAGTCAGCTGAAGGAAATGGACAGTTGCAACCATGGAGGGGTGTCACAAACGCACTGCAAGATGATGGTGCCAACGGTTATTCGAAAAAGCGATGTCAAGAAGAAAACTCTGTGACTGATCATAACCCCCCTGAAAATTCATCTACAACAATGCGTATGATCTTGTATTATCTGGATACATTGTACCTCTTTATTTGCAAGTCAATTTATTAGCTTTGATTTATGTTTTTGCTTCACACAGGAACCAGAGGAATGGGAATGCCCTCCAATCGAGATGTAAGTTGTGGTACAAGGAAAAAGGCGCATCATCGCTGTAGCACATGCAACTAGCAGAGGCTTGTGTAAGTGTTTAAAATAATATTAACAGCATTATAGCTTATAATACAAACCGGCAAAAGAATGTATTTCTGCCAGTTTCCATTGTAAATATTTTGTTGTTTTAGGACACAAATCTCACTTTTACGATACCAACTATGGGAAAATGAATTTCAGTAGAATGTACACGACATCGAGCAGAAGAAATATTGATTGGTAATTAGTTCGTCTCTTTTGTGTAAATGTTTTTTTAAAGTTTGTACAATATATAGTTAATGTTTTCAATTTTAATAAAAAATATATATGACAACAAAACATGTACTCTGTACCAAACCTCTTGCTCTGATTAGTCATTTGAAACCGCAACTTTTGTAGTTTGTAATATTCATGTAGTTTAGTTCAGTCCAAATACAAAAAAGCACTCGAAGGATCCGGTCAAAAGTTCATTTCAACAACCCCAACATTAACAATAATGAGTCAAGTCGTACATATTTCCACACGTTAAGTTTGGAAAACAATTTTTAGAAGTTACGAAACTTTAACTTTACATATTTCCATGGAAATTTTCCATGCTATTGTCTTAAATTATGCTTAAAAAATGCAATGATATTATATGATGAATCTACTCATTGAATTGCAAGTGACTGAAATGTACACCAAATAACATTATGATAAAATGAACCTGAATAGAATAATATGGAGTTTTGAGTTAAATACACGTTGATACATGTTTTATTCCTTATGTCACTGTTCAGTCAGACCTTGAAGTAATTTCTTAATCCTCATGTTATATACATCTCATATAATGTCATAATAGATATCTATATGTATATCTAAAATTGAAAGTACAAAGTAGTAAAATGTCTAAACTTGATAAAAAATAAAAAATTAAAACATGGATGACCCTGGAATCTCATGACATTAGCAGGATTAGCACATTTCGTGTTGCATGTGAAAGTGAATGGATACCAAAAAGTTGCTTGCTCGTCCAATTCACCCTGTCACGTATGCAGTATAATGCATACATCATCACCAAAACGAAAGTCGGGATACACGTAGGACTCTCATTTCCTCAATTAACTTTTTTATATTCATACTTAGTTTAGTTTAGATAATATGAATGATTTGATTTCCAATTCCCACTGAACAGTTTCTATGCAAAAATATTTAAATGGGAAGACAAAATAAAAGAAACATTAGCACATTTGTATATATTATGTATGTCTGTGTCTACTGTCTACACATCTAAGATTGTTCCCATCATCGCATTGAATTTTTATTCCAAGATAAATATGTATAATTGCTTTAAAAAACAACCAAATTTCACGAGAAATGTGATAAAAAGTAAAATATATACTTTGTCAAAAAAGATTTCACATCGACATCATTTACTTGGAGCATGTTTTGTGACGACGATAACATGCAAACATGGTGTCTATAAAATACAACAATATGAATAAAATCAAATAATATGAAGCTCTGGGGTCACCAAAAAGCGGACCTGCAATTGGACCGGCGGGTTAGATATTTACTAAAACTACTGACGCACGAACAATCGAAGGACAAGAAGAGAAGAGGCAGGAAAGCATTTCACAGGATGCATTATTCAATTACAAAAATTGGCATAACATTTTTGTCATTGCAATTCAAATTATGGAACAAGTAGAGAAGTAAAAGTTTTACTGTAAAACGAAGACGTGCAGATTACAGAAGATACGAACGAACAAAGGGAATACATATATACGCAAATACCTATGCATGCATTGCGGTGTAAAGTTGTAAAGTCTTTACTGAAGACAGAGGAATTCAGAGAGAATGAAAAGTTAAAAAAAGAGGTTGAGATTTGGGTCTCTGTGCGCAGCAGCATCTTTTACTCATATGAGTCATGCTGTTCCTTTACTTGAGTTGTTGAGTATGTGGGGCTACATAGTTTTTCTACTATCACCATACTACGTCCACGTTAAATGTTACTCTTCGCCATGTGGGAATCTATGAAGTGTATGTTGTTGGAACTGGAACAGCTTTTTGTTTGATTCATGGAAAGGATCAGGATCAGGATGAGATTGAGTGGTCGTGTTTTGTTGTTGGTGTGCATGTATTTTTAAACGGAGGTTTGATCTTATATACGTGCATGCATTGAGTAAATGGAAAAAATATGATACGTACGTACACACTTTGTTTTGCTGCTGAGAGCTTTGGATATACGATTTCGGTTTTTACTCGGATCGTGGGATTCGAAGGCTTTTTAGTAGTCATTGTTCACCAAGTTAACAATCAAGAGTACCTGTAGGGGAATGTCTTAAGAATGGACGACCTGTATATTTGTAAACCATGCAAAATGGTATTTTATCCGGAGGAGCTGAGACAACATCGGTTATTGAAGCATCCCCAGAAACAGAATCCTCAGAAACAGAATCCCCAGAAACAGAATCCTCAACCCCAAAATCAACAGCGAAGTGACATTATTTGTGGAAATTTAATTACACATGAGTATCGGCATGACAGTAACATTACTAGAGTTTCCACTGGTGGTGGAGGGGGCGCGACAGAGATTAATAACAGCTTATTACTTGCAGCTCAAAAGTAAGCAAACTAATTATTATTATTTTAAACAAAAAAAAACTTTGTGTGAGTTTTTAGAAACGATGTTTTCGAAGCGTGTTTGTCCTTGATGTCATTAGTTGATTGGGATTGTTTATGTTTATTTGAGGAGTTTGTGTAAAACGTACATCCCTCATGCAGGGGTGCCTCACTTTTATAAATCATTCACTGAAATTTTGTTTTGTCTCTTTGCATGCTAACCAGTACCAGTGGTAGTGGTGGTACATGGAACCAGGCTCAGAATGTTGGGATGAGTGTTGCAGGGTCATCTTC
Organism: Paronellides praefectus; assembly: GCA_027744595.1. Taxonomy (NCBI): domain Eukaryota; kingdom Metazoa; phylum Arthropoda; class Collembola; order Entomobryomorpha; family Paronellidae; genus Paronellides; species Paronellides praefectus. The sequence continues at coordinate 7,299 of JAITYZ010002744.1, forward strand.
GTCCATGAGAATACAGCAAGGGTAATAATAAGTTTGATCGCTAATTGAAATATGTCGATATATTGTCAGATTCATTCGATTCATTCAAAGAGCAAATTGTAAATTATTTGCGTAACGTTAAAACAAGTGTGATGCCATCATTCATACACACGGACAAACGATCCAAACAAGTTACGTTTGAACATGAAAGAACTGGTGTCCGTCGACAGGTGAACATGGGAATGAACGCTGATGTGCCTAATTGGTTGTTCATAAAAACAGTTTATTATATGTCTGTTATGTAACAATATTTGATATTTTTAATAATTTGCTCAAATTTTGTAATATTGTTTTGTTGCCGGTAGCGATCAAACCTCATGGGATACTGGCTCAAATCAAACATTTCGCATTCCCGACAGCTCTGACGGCTACATAGTCACTCAATCAGCCGCCGAAGGAGCACTGATGGCATTTAATGACTATTTGAATAGTACTCTCGATACCAATCTTACCATTGAGAAGCCACAATCACGAGCAAAGAAGTCATATTCACCAAAAAGAAAGAATGCTGGACAAAGTGGGAATGGAAGGAAAGCTCAGAGTCCAAAAGCGAACTTTAACAACAACCCCACTACTTCAATTAGTACCTCCAAAAAAGGAAAAGGACCGATAAAAAAGTCACTTAACGGAAATAACGAAGCGGCAGGTAACGGGGCCACTTCATATTTAGCAAATAGGAAGCGGCGTTTAGTTGTTGCTAGTAAGAGCTACGTTCCACCTTCCCCAGTAAAGAAAAAGAATTCAAGGGAGGATATTCGGCAAAAATTGAAATTATACGTGGGTACCATGCCCGGAACGGATTACTACATGCCCAATATGGCCGCCGTCGGGTCTTACACAAATCGACATGGGCAACAGGTTTGGGTGTGCTTGGTGTGCAAAGTGATAGAATCGGATGATGTTAGCGGGGAAATGATTTGTTGTGAAATGTGTGACGACTGGTACCACTGCGCGTGTGTGAGGATAAGGGAGAGGATGCGGGAGGAAGATCCGTGGTATTGCAAGAGGTGTATTTTTCAAGCTTCCGTTGATCCCAGAAAGGACTTTCCAAAGATATTCAAGAATGATCTATTTTGAACGTAAAATATATTAGTTAATTCATTTCAAATAGTAATTTTAGTGTATATTTTTGCATTTTTCTAAAAAGTTTATATTATATATTTTTCAAAATGTGACTTATGAAACAAGTTTTACATAATAGTTTTATATGTATTTAAGCTGGGTTGCAAGTTTGAAATTTTATAATAGGCTTTGGCCAAGGAAACAAATGGCAAAGGAACTATAGATCATTCAAGGTTTTGTTGTTTTCTATTATATTGTTAATTAATTGATTTGGTAGGTTTGTATTTTTTCGTTCATTCGGAAAACTATTAATTTTTATCGCACTTAAATGTACTCGTGACCATGATCAGCTTCCCCAAACTAAATGAGTAGATTTGCAGCAAATTATTTGCTGGAGATTGTATTTTTATAAGCTTTATTTTTTTATGCATTCCGTTATTTTAGTATAAATCATATGAAATAATTATTAAACCAAATATATAATTAGAAGTTAAGATATGTGGCTATATTGGTTTCGACAAAATTGTCAAACTCCAAAACGTTCAAAGAATCATTTTGTTATACGTTATTAAGGGGCATTGTAAGAAGTTGTTACCACTTAAAAAGTAAGGTCTATTAGAACGTATTAAGATAAAGAACAACAACCGTTATTGCTTTGTTGTTGCTCTCTATATGTTTGTGTATTATAAAGTCAGAATTCAATCAATAATAAATATTAAGTAGTAATAAATCTGTAAAGGAGCAATCGACATCAAAATAAATATATCATAGTTTCCATTTCGACCAAAAACAATTACAAGGTTTAAGAGACTCCTACTCGACTCGACTGACCCCACACATATTATACAGTTATACCAAATTTGGAAAAAACGCGAGGGTGTGATTTAATTACTGAAAAAGTGCAGTGGGAAACCCCCTTTCTGGTTACTTACTCCAGTCGTATTTGATAATCACTATATTAATAAGTTAATTGTATGCAAATACTTCACTTAGTATTTACATGTTTTGTTGAGCTTTACTATTTTCTCATCTTATCCCAAGTTGTCTTAAAATTTACATTTACACATAAGCAGAAAAGGATTTAATATGAGCAGTGATATTTTCCGTCGTAGTTTTAACGTACAGTTTGTATAAATGCCAATTATTGCCAATGTTTTAAAATAAAAGTATCCACTACTTTGATGTTGTTGGAAGATGAACAGTAATAATTTAGTTTCCCATGCGCGATCCAATGCAGTCAGTCGCTAATTAATCACGCTTTTATTTTTTTTCACATAAAGAATTCTCAACAAGCATAAATTATTATTACATCATCATCATCAGCAGCAGCATTCGTTCATACATAATTGATTTGCTTCTTAATATTTCAAATATTTTTATGTCGGTTTTTGTGTGTGACTTAACTAAAAACTAGCTGAACTAAACCTAAATTTATTGAATACCAGTAACAGTAGTAGCACTCTCTTTCTTTTCATTCTAAATAATTTCATCATCAATAATAATTATAACAATTAATAATTTATAGTCATGACAGATCCTTTTATATTTTGCTTAAATAAATTCCGTATTTATGTTTTTATTACAGTAATTGTGTGTGGGTGTATGTGTGTGTTTTATGCAAAGAAGAAAAAGTTTGCTTTTGAAGGTGCCCAAATGGTAGTTATGACAATTATCAACAATTATACAATTAATTATGTATATAATCATTAATAATCAATAGTATTGATAAATTGGAGTACAATAGTAATAATATTATTATATATTTTAAAG
>JAITYZ010002745.1:0-16172 GCA_027744595.1 Paronellides praefectus
TTAATCAAGTTGTAAAATAAAGCTTGGTTTTTAAAGAATTTTGTTATTTGGAACCTTAATCTATTTAATAGTCTATTATCTTAATATTTTACACAGCTAGACGGAGAAATTGCAAGAAAAATGATCCAAAGATAAATGGAATGGGGCGTGTGCAAGTTTTGAACACACAACCCATTCCAGGTGTACATAAAGCATTAGAAAAATGTACGTTATGAAACACACTTACACAGCATAAACTTTTGTATTTAAGTCATATTCAAATTATTATTTTTAAATGCAGCTAAGCAATTGCCAACTCGTTCGGTTAGCATCCAGAAATGCCATTTTGAATCAACACAGTCCGGACCGGCCGTAAGGAGGCCATTAAAAAAATGTACGTTAGTCAAACTGATAGCATATCATGACTTTCATTATTTACACCCAGTTTAATTCAGTTTATAAAAAAAATCAGCTACACAGTGTCCGTCTCATGAAAGAAACTTTAAAAAATGTCACGGCGAATCAACACAGATGCAAACTGAAATTATTGGAGAGGTACCCGAAAATGATACACGTTTCGGTAAGTCATCAAATAAGTTTTTATACAACTTTCAAGCCGCATTTATATTATTAAATAACATATTTTATGTAACATAATATAATAAGTTTTTTTCTGTCTGTAACATTTAAACTGCGATCATAATACTTTCAACAACACGCCCGCACTGATAATTTACATAAACGTAAATATACGTGGGTCTTATTTGTAATTTATTTACCGTTACAGACCGATGCAAAAATGCAGAATGAAAAGTTGACAACGTAATTAAACATATTCGTAAATGTATATTTTGTTAGTAAAAGGAGCAACTTAAAACGATGTATTGACAATGCCCGTGTAATCTGAGTTCACCGTAATTCGGAGTGGACACTGGTGTAAATCATCTTTGGTTAAACATTCAGAAGTACATATTTTTAACGAATGAAGTAAACGAACGATCAAATAAGTAGATTTTAGTATTTTGTTTCACTATTAAAGCTTTTGTCAATATACAACGGTCGCTAATAGAAAGCGACAACTATTACTTATGATTGACTGGACCTTGTTCACAAAAAACGATTCAAAAGAACTAGGTGTATACGTAATCATTAAATCCATAAACAAAAAGGGTCTAAAACGCAAAGGTTCTAAATTCACAAGGAGATACTTTGTTTTCAAGCTGTGGATTGGCTTACTTTACGGGATGCCACAAATATAAGATTTTTGTTATTAGTTACATTGCAAGTTGCCATAACTTAGCGTCAAGATCGCTTTGAGCTAAATTCACATTTCCACATTTATGTCTGCAAATCTAGATTTATAGTTGTTATTATTGATTTAAGCTACTTGGGAATACTGATTGATTTCATAAATATCGTTTGTAAATACTAAATACTATTATGGTTCACCGGATAAACTTTAGTAGAAACTTGTTTATAGAATATTAGCACACAATTCTCAATGAAAGTTTTTAAACTGTCGGGTATGATTTGTGATTATGTTTTATTTTGAGGACTTGACCGAGGGATTCAAGGTCGCAACAACTCGTGTTACCTGGATACACTTCTTTTCAGCATGTTCTACGTTTCAGAAGCGTTTGATAATATATTGACTGAAAGGGGAGGAGATGATGAGTTGACCAAGAGGGCTCGGTTTTTATTACAAAATAAAATTGTAAATCCACTCCGAAAATATCCACATTTTTGCCCGGCTTCAAACTGTCAACACCTGAGAGATTGTCTTGCTTTGTTTGACAAACGGGTTCTGTCTTCATTTTTGGGTACTCAATTTAATGTTGAAATTAACGTTTAAGATGTTTTTTAATTGTTTCCCGTTGTTTTCCTAGGTATTGAAGATGTGGTACATTTATTGTTCGATAAGTTACTGAGCGAAGACAACTTCATTCACTACACTGAAGATCATTTTAGTTACATGCACATTATGCTAGCAAACATAAGCGATCAAGTTGAGCGAATAAATACTCAAGCAAATTTCCAGTACAGTATGTTGATAAATAACCTTGAGTTCAAGACGGTTCCATTTCCAGCATTTATATTGGGTGCGCACTGGCATAAACAAAAGCTTTTCCATTACAAGTCTGTTGCACCCACCCTGGAGTTGGTCATTAAGGATAACATTAAAGCAGGTGTTGTGATTGAACTACCATTATTGCTTTTGGTACACGATTTTCAAAAGATAAGTAAGCTAAATGCATGCAACCTCTGTTAAATAGAATATTGTGAAATTTGTCGGGAATTAGCATCGTGGGAGTCTCAGGACAAATCAAGAACTGCAACTTTACAAGAACAAAAAACTGTGTATTATTGCAAGGATTGCATATTAAGAGCGGACGTTACTAATGCTTATATAAGCCGAGAAAAGATGAGATTGATTGCAATTATTTGTTATGCATCGTATCATTTTTCAGCTGTAGTACGCTATTCACCAATACAGAAAGATGGCAATGTTGACTTTTGGAATGATGTGAGATGGATGTATTTTAACTCAATTTGTGGCAATACATCAAAGGTAATATTGGTCAGATTTACCCCTTCCGAATAAGATTAGTTTTTACATTACAACGGAATTTTCATTCACACGGGATCATAGGTAGCTGATTGCACACGGAATTTACTGAAGACTCCAGAAATCAAACCTGACATTGGCTCGTGGACAGAGGCTTTTGAAAACTTTCATATTTTGGGCTTAGATGTCCACACTTGCATTTATGAACCAATATTATTTGAGGAAATACATTATTGAAAACAAAAATTTAATGCTAGTATAAATAATTTGTTGCCTCATGTATAAAACGATTGTTTTGTGTGCATGTGTGCAATAATTTACACTCCTCAAGTAATAAAGTTTACATAACATAAACATGGTCTGTTTGTTATTTGCATTATCATACACTTTCTCCTGAAGCATCCATTTATCTTTTCATTTGTTACATAGGTAAATGTTTGTACTTAAATACATACAATCTTTGCGCCTAAGTTTGACCATGTTTTTATCATTTTTGTAAATAATTGCATTTGTTCCTATTGTGGATGACCAGGCGCACAGGTACATTAAACTTAACGAAAATACATTCACGTTGATTGAGCAAAGAAAAAAGTAATCGGACAACACTAAATACGTTTCAGCCTGAAAAATATGAGCTAGTTGTTTGAAAATGGTGGTGTAAAAACCGGACAGACTTCATTTTATCTTTGAGAGATCCAGGTACCTCATCTTACGTCTTAATAGTGTCGCATAATAAAATTTATACATTGCAATGTCAGATTTAAAAAAGCCAGTACTCTGTGTGATGGAAATGGGAGGGAAAAAGAATTATATTGAATTTCAAGATGACTGGACAGTCAAACGTCTTAAAGAGGCTATTTACAAGTTAACTCGGCAACCAATTGGAACAATTACCCTCTTATACAAGGCCAGTATCATGACCGATGACAAGACACTCAAGTTGTACAACGTAAAACCAGGTATTACAAAATTTTAACATATATACGTATATACGAACGTATCGATCTAAATAAAGCTTACTCGGGTTATACTTATGTTAGTCATTTCAAATCTGTTTTTTTACTTTTCAGGTCACACAATTGTAATTGTGGAAAGGCCAGTGGGAGGAAGCTGCTTCGTTTTATAAGCATTTTACAGAATTTACTTTGATTAAGAATATGACCGCTTTTGAAACTAACTTTTTGTCTGATTAAAGAAAATTATTATTATATTCAAGAAGTCACGATATTTTTAACGCGTCATTAGAACGTATTCACTCGACAAAAGAAATATAGTATTTGTTAAAGTTGTTTGCTAAGTTCTCAGTTTTGTTTAAGTTCATGCGAGCATTTCTTGATGTTCACTATGGCTACATAATATTTCAAAAAAATCAAACGTCGAAGTATTGCTACTGTCAAAGGCTTGAATAAAGACAAACTAATTGTAAAATAAAATTATACATATCCACACTAATCTTACTTACGCCTTAGTATTTCATTCATTTGGCTCAGTCTTACTAAAGTTGTCATTATCAGGTATTATCTTGTTTACTTTTTGTTGTATTTATATATTCAAGTTAACACCCTAATCGTCATATATACTCTAGAAATATTGCATCTAGTTTTAATATGTAACTGTTGAAACAATTGCTCATCAAAACCAGCACTTGTTGCAATTGCTAATCATTTATTTAATACTTATCATATCGTTGGCGCCAACACCAAATCCAGCTAAAATTTTCTTCAATCAGCTATGAATCCAGCTAAGCCATTTTGTCACTTACATAGATTCCAGCTAAGCCAGATTGGCTCGTACATAATTTTAAGCCAACCTTGATCTGCCACGTAGAAAAAAAAGCAGCTAAGCCACAAAGGTAAAATTTTCAGGAAACGCAAAAAACCAAAAATGATCCAAAAATGATAACATTTAATTGTATTTCATATTTGAAAACGTATTTGGAAGAATGGCTCATATTCCGTCAATATTAAAAATTACTTTATTAACTACGCTTTATTTAATTGGAAAATGATAATTTTAAAAATCAAAACCATGCTTACACAAATGAATTTAATACTGAAGTTTGCTTGTTTGTACAAAGTCATTTTTGAACAGATTTTTTTGTCGTCAGTTTTCCCGGAATTTTTACTGTACATACTATGGTGTATTTGGTATGAAATTGTGCAGAAAATATTGGAGAGAATTTTATGCGTTTAATGTCTTAGAACCCCCCATATGTTGGGTTAGTTGCTTTTTTTTCTTCGTGACAGATCATGGTTGGCTTAATATTATGTACGAGCCAATCTGGCTTAGCTGAAAACCATGTAAGTTACAAAATGAAGAAAATTTTAGCCGGATTTGGTGTGGAGCCAACGATATGTACATTCAACGGTCATTTTGAATTAATGCCATTCCTGATGTATTTTAGTAATTACAATTGCTTCTGCCACGACTAAATAAGGAGAAGCTAACTCGTATAACAATTTATATTTATAATATATGTCAGCAAAAAAACAAAATTGACTATTGGATTATATTTGTTTAACCGAGATGAGTTGAACCCCGTATTTGACTTAGGTTGGATGAACCGAATACATTCAAACAAGCAAGATTTAGTTATCTCATTTGAGTCATCAGTTCAGCTTTATTGATGCTGGTTTTTATACTGAATGGAATGTTTCCAACGCTTCTCAAAGTTTATACTAATCAAGCCACGAAGTACACATTTACGGTAAAGTACGTAGACGTAGGTTATATTGTAATATGTTCTTTCCCGAAAAAATCTTTTGTATCTTATACATTATATAATTTACGATTTAGTCAAACTTCAAATTCTTAAGCGAACTAAAATTCAATTTATAAATAAATGTCTCGTTTATTTCGCTTATTTAATAGGCAATCGACCCGGTTTACAAATACCTTTCCTTCAGTCAGTTTTACATCCTTTGCTTTTGTTTCTATCGCCGGTTTATGTAAATAATACCTATAATATGTTGAAGTTACTTTAAACGTATTTTAGAATGTTAATAATTTTATAAACCATATTTTATAAAGACTGGTTTTAAAACGGAAACGAAAATATTAAGTGTATAGTTTTGTTACTTTTTTCTTAAAATATAATGTGGAATATTCGGGCTTATGTAAGTTTACGTGATTTGGACTTAAATTGTAAATAGAAATTATAATTTTATTGTATAGTGCGAGAAGGAGTACTAAATCTTTAACATGATTATTAGGCACTGAAGGCAGGAGCATGCTTATTGTTTTTGTCCATTGCTCAACCCTATGTCAGAATACCAACTGCAGGTTTGTTTAGACACAATTCGATGAAATTGGCCCTTTTGATTTGTACAAGCACCATGTTTCTAGGATGGCCAATAAAAACGATTACAACAAACGAAAAATCTAAAAAGGAGAAAAGACAAGCATCTACTGTTATTAGCGCACTTGTGGGTAATTGCGCACTTGATTTGAGCCATTTTCTTTTATTGATACAAAAATTATTATTATTATTGGCTTTATTGCAGACATTTCTCACATAGTACAAGTACATTTATTTTATTTAAACATTTTTTTGAAAGGTCGAGACCGCGGGATACAAGGTTGCAATAATTCATGTTATTTAGACGCGTTGCTCTTTAGCATGTTTTATGCCACAACAGCTTTCGACGGAGTTCTGAAAGAAAAATCTGGGGATAAAAAAATTGCCAAGAAGGTACGGAAAGTTCTTGAAACGTGCGTTGTTAATCCTTTACGAGATACATATTTTTGTAGTTCCAACCAGACGATGAAACTGAGAAATCTGTTGCAGAAAGACAATCCAAAAATTATGGGAGCATTCCAAGGCATGTAGCCAAATCATGTGAAATGATTGAGTAAATATTTACATTAATTTTGAAAGCCTAAATATCAATTTCATTTATAACTATCCTATAGCTGTCGAAGACGTCGTTTACTTATTGTTTGAAACAATTCTGAATGAAGATAAACTAATCGAGTATGAAGACGATGTCTCTGGATATATGCATGTAATGATGACCACCTCAAGTTCTGACAAGCTTGTTGCTTTTACACAGGATGTATTTGAAGAGAGTATGCATCTATATGGAGATTTAAAGTTTAAAACGGTTCCTTCGCCTGGGTTTATTCTCAGTCTGCCATGGCACAAGAATAGGTTGTTTCACTACAATGCAATAATTCCGTCATTGGTGTTAAACATCAGCCGTGCTATTACAAGTGGTAAAACATTATCTATTAAAAACAACTCTAATTTTTTTTATTAAAAGAACTTTTCTATTGATCAAACATTGTAGTCAAATGCAGTAATTGCGACAAACGAGAAGCACTCTGGGAATCTGTAAAGGTAAACAACTCCACCGATAGTAACAACAAGGATGAGGGGATGCAATTTTTGTGTGAAACATGTATCGTTACGAAACGGGGAAATCTTGAAACTCGGAAATTTGTTAACCGGCAAGAGCTAATACTTACTTCAGTCATGTGTTTTCGAGGAGCCCATTTTACCAGTTTTGTGCGAGACTGCATTTCCAATCCTGACTTTGAAAATTCGCAATGGCTACACTTTGACTCTATGGTAGGAGGTACATCGCAGGTACGGTATGCAATTTGCTAAAAACAATTTGTGCAATCATGAAAAATAAAATTAAGAACTTACATGATCTCTATTTTTGCACACAGGTGAATGACGTCACCGACAATCTAATAAAATTTTATGACGACTGCCCTGGCGCTGTTATTAAAAACGAAATTCCTCACAGATTGCGCAATTTCTTTATTGGGGCGCACACATGTATATACGAGCCAATTGTTTTTACAGAACGGAAACCAGACAATTCACGTTTATTAAAAAGGAAGTTTTCAGTTTTAGCGGATTGGGTTGGAAAGTTCAAAAGTAGACGCTTCAACGATTTTGTTTAGTGTTGTATAATGTCACAGTGTTGACTATTTACTATAGAAACCAGGTGTTATATGGCATGGGGCCAATTTCTAACATCATTTGAAACACTTTCTCCTCATTAACTATGGGGTCTTATAACTTTTGTGCTCTGATCCCAAAATATTTTATCTGATTTAAAATTTTGGGTTTATATTAAAATAAATTTTATACGCATACCTATATTCATTTACTATTGAAGCTGTATAAACATCAAAATATTTTTTTATTGTCATTTTGGTGGATGAATACAACCAGCAGTCATTAGTCATCATTAATATCCAGTGCCGTGAGTTTCACCTAAATAACGTTGTTTAAAAAATATTAAAAACCCATATTAATATATATTGTGGGATTAGGAAAGGTAGTAACATCGGAATATTTTTTATGGAACGGTTTAGTTTCAGTGGACTTACCAGCTTTGATTGTTTTTCCCGTTGATGTGATAATTATTAACAAATCGAACTTGTCAATTTTATAGTTTAAACTTCGTGGGCTACGTAGTTTGGCGTGTTATAATTTTTATAATGCGTGATATTCGTTTTTAAACACATTTTTGAACAAAGATCCCGCAATGTACAATTCACAAAACATAAAACCACGTGAAACTACGTCTTTTAAACTACAAAATGAACAAGCCATCTGCTTAATAATTATCACGTTTAACTAAAAAACAATAAAAATTGCTGCTGATGATACCGCTGCCACAAAAAGTCTTAGGATAACCAGAAACTTTTTAAAATTTATTTTGTGAGAGCTGTGTCTTCACGTATTATGAGAACACATTTTTTGGTGCAGTCATTAAAATTTATGGGACACCCACACGTTTATTTCCCCCAGGCTATACGGTTAATCTTTATTGAACTTTTGAAATATATACAGAAAACAAATACAACCAGCAACAGTATGCTAGAAACTATAACAACTAAAAGATTGTCTTCTCCAATTAACCATCTTGTGAAACGGAAGCTAAAAATTAAATAAATACACAAGCAAAATTTGATGCATTGAAACTCGTATGAATTATAATAATATTAATAATAAATTATTTTAAATATTGTTGTTGCAAGTTACAATAATAAATTGAAAGAATTGAAAAAACAGTTTTCATAAAATGATTAAATTAACCCGTATCCATAACATAATATGTATTTTGTAATGGCAATAGCTTAATTAGTTGCTTCAATATCATCTCGCATGTATACTATTATTATTCATATATTAAAATCGATCTATATATTATATTACCCTAAACGATTTCATAATTTCTAAATTGTAGTGTATCATATGTTAATTTTATAAATCTTGTCAAACATAAAACATTTTGATTCGCCTTGAAATTTTTAAACTCTACAAGTTTGTTGTTTATAAGTCACAAACTTATAATCGTCATTCGTAAAACCTTTTCTACATTTCTCTTAATTGTAAAATGGACGGATGGAAGATATTAACATACAATGTCTACCATACATACTATCAAACTTATAATCGTCATTCGTAAAACCCTTTCTAATTTTCTCTTAAATTTGTTGTTCATTAATTACATGAAATTTGGCTCTTCTTCGGTACACACGATGACTAAAAACTACATCTAATTTTAAAAAATGTTTATCAAGCTGAACATGTGAAAAAATTTACCCGTTATTTTTGCCCACCCGAGACTCCTACTGGGTTACTGGGGGAAATAATAATTTCCACTCCATTATACCATGTACCTTGTGATACTTAATTCGAAGCGCTTTCCCATAGAATTCTTCGAAGTTGCTCTATTAGGATGCGACAGTATAAATAACACATTGCCTCCTAGTTTTTAGTTACGTGGCTAATACAAAAATAAGTAAATAGACTGCAACATTGCAAAAATAGTTTAAGCTGGCGTTTCTCAGTACAAAAAAATCAGAAAAGCAAATGTATTCAGCCTTTATGCATATTTTCATTTTTCTTATCATCCCAAACAAATGTTTGAGAACAATTTATAAGTGCCTCTTCAAAAAAAAATTTGATCCCCCAAACCTATGCCCAGAATGGTACCGCTTAACAAAACAAACTAATGAAAAAAGTTTGAGAAAACAAATACTTACTCCCCTAAACTAAATAAATGTTCCACAAATCCACTCGTTGCCCTCTTTTCCTCATTTGTTTTGTTATTAAATTTTCTTTCGAATTATTTTAAGAACTTGCAATTTCTGTCATAAATATGAAATACAGCGAGAAATAAAATATTTATTAGTATTCTCTCCCTCATATNTTCTGTCATAAATATGAAATACAGCGAGAAATAAAATATTTATTAGTATTCTCTCCCTCATATTATGAGACCTCGATGAGGACAACAATTGTATGTATCCTCAAGCGAAAATAAATAAACTTGCTGGCCAAAAATCTAGACGCAGAAGTCGTGTGAAATTTTTTATTACAGGTTGAACTGCAGTTTACTTGCAATGCAGATGAAGGTGCACATTATATTAATGGAATGGAACGGTTCAACAACTATTAACAAGATTTTTGTTGTTTGAAGCAGGTGAAAGGTTAAAACATTTAATTTTACAAGATAAAAGCAGAACAAATTCTGCATTGATTTATCTTACTCTGCCCTGGCTTGCTCTCCCAACCAACCTGCTGAGGGAGTTGTATTGGATTGGTTTTTAGGTCTGATTAGCTTTCATGAATGAAATGGACGACAGACAGACTAAATTTTGTCATGTTCCTTACTGCAAATCATGTGAAATAAAATTCCCACATAAAAGTAAAAGACAGTAAAAACTAATTATTCAAGTGCGTTATATCGATGGTATTACCGAAACTGACTTGCTGAATTGGTATTTTCCTCAATAGTAGATTGAGACCCATAAAGTTGCTCACACATAAATAACATTTCTGAATTTGGCTAAATAATGTGGTGGCAGTGTACCAATTTTAAACCTCCACTTTTTAAGCTGAGGGATTGATTGATTGATAGGCAACAGGCTGCTTCTTGCTCAGCTCAACCGCATACCCCAAATTATCTTCTTCCCCTACCCATGTTCAAAAACATATGATTACGTTTTATCAAAGATATTTCTGACTGTTTATTTACACCCTAGCGAATAAAAAACTTGATGGGTGAAATTTTAATCAAGCGAAATCAATTTTTAATAAATCTTGCTCAACGATCCTATACCTAACAGCAAAATGATAAAAGCGGTGAGCGGATAAAACGACACGATTTTTTAATTGAAAGTGTGTTGTGGAGTTAAGAACATGACAACACTGCTGTCATAAATGTGCTATCTTGGCTGCCCTACTTCGTGTTGGGTCGGCTTAGAAAACCTAGTGCCACCAAAATACCTTGTAGTTCGTAACCAGTAACCTTAGTTCATTCATATCGCACCTCATTTTCACCCACTACTTTCTCCAAATGCGGTCTGCTTTCGAATATTACTAGAACATTCTGACACAATACGATAAATACTTAGACTTTCATCCCGTTTCTATCCCCAATAATTCCTCATAAAACTCACTTAATAATTTTTTACCCGCGAAAATAGGAAAAACAAATCCTCACAACGAAAAATACCACAACCGAATTTCCACACTTAAAAATTCAGAGAACATATTTTTCAGACATACCAATTCCCCACAACGAAATAATCACCTTATACAAGTTCTCACACCAAAAAAAATTTCACACTACCGAACCTCACCTAAAAATAAGTTTTTATGAATTGAGAATTATTCTACTAGAAAATAGAATTTCATCACAACTTACTCATACTAATGGTAACCCCTAACGCTGAATCTCAGACCCACCTTATTACCATACACGAGCAACAAGTTGATTAAAAACTTAATCGTACCTACTAATGAAATTCCGAATTTTCTTTTTAAATATACTTTATAAATATACTGTTGAAATTACGGGTAAAAGTTATGATAATCATATTCATTTCATAAAGCATTCGGATCTGCTAACAATGAGAAGATACTGGGAATCCACCTCAGACGAAGCGGCCAGCCTCCGAATCGCAATGAACCTCGCCCTAAAACACCAAATCTAAAATTACGCCACTGGGCAAACCCTTACACTTTGTGTAGAGGACAGCGAATTCAAAAAATCTGTCAAGTTTCTACAAGAACTGCACAAACTGATACCCACATCATTAGATAAATCCACCCAGACACCTGACATTAAATTTCTCTCTGACATAAATACAGACATATATATCACGAACTTACGGGCGACATATAACATTAAGGATGATCTTAAAGTGCAATTATTTAATATTCCGGCAACAAAAATCCAAGTTTCTAGTTCACAGATAACCAAAACGCAACAAAGTCCTGCCTAACCAGAAAATTCTCCTCAACAATAGCAACCTACCAGATATCTGTCCATCAACCCGCGACAAGAACATTCAGCATGAAGAATTCCCAAAAAGAGAAAGTATCAGTTTTACCTATAATTGTTTGATTTTGTAGTAATGTTTCACTAGTCATTTATCTTAAGCTGTCATTACTATAAATCCCAAAATTAGTTAAACCAGGAAAAACAAAATTCCCACTCCGAAAAATATCTTTATAAAACCTTACTGATCATACAAATGAAAAATTTACTATCAAAATGAAAAATAGTCCACTCCAATTAATTTAATTTCCATAAACAAAACTACTCAAACCAGAGAGCTGTCATATCCACACACACACAAACTTTAATTATTTATAATAAGTTTCAAATAAGCAACGAAAAATCTACATTGCTTTTTCATGCTTTTCTTACTTGCGCTACTCCCTGCTCACATCATTGCTTTGCAAAAACGATCAGGTTAAATAATCACCGCTTGTACTGACATTATTCTCGCGTTTTCAAAACTGCTGCATATGCACAATTATGCCATTCGCGGTGGCGACCGAGCTTCGTGAAGACTTCCAAATAGGACTATTGGGTACAGTTAGAAACCAGAGGCCTTGAATGAATGAATGAATGAATTTTCCAGCTTGTTTGCCTTTAGTGGGCCTTCGACTTTTGTGTGCCACAAGCCTCAGGCAAACAAGGATTGCTTCTATACACAATATATCAAGAGCCGTCCTTAACAGAGCTTGTGTATCGCAAGCCACGGCAAATTATGGATTATAATCACACAAAAGGGGGAGTTGATTCAGCTCAGATCAGATGTTGGTTATGTACACGTGCATGAGAAGAACAATAAGATGTTTTTGAAGAAGAAGGCCACTGAAGGTGTTCTTGACGTGTGCGGTCTGAACACCTACTCAATACATAAAGAACTGTACCCAACTTGGAAATAAACGGCTGATGGGAATGAAAATACGGAACGATGTAGACTAGCACTAGAGGAACTAGCTTTGGAATTAATCACACCACACATAATCAGAGTCAAAGAATCCTCCACGAGTAAAGAAAGCCATAAATGCGTTTGCTGCGAGTAGAAAATTCGAAGTATCCTTTCCGTCACGCCCGGTTCCATGGACTGAATCCGTGGTGGACTGAATGCTGAAGTGCTCATAACTTTAAATTTACTGCTTACTGAATTTTACTAATTTCGACTGAATTTGATTTGAGTAAATCAAAGCGCCTTAACATTTGAATTTGATGTATATAGAGTGTGTGTAGTAAAATCCTGAAACAGTTTTCTTAAACTGAAATTTTTAATTTAATATAATCTGAAACATTATAGGCAAGTTTTATATAGGCAACGAAAAATCTACATTGCTTTTTCATGCTTGTCTTACTTGACTCCTCCCAAAGCTCCCATGACAATTTGCAATATACTATATTAGTTCCGTCCTCAAAGTCGATTTGCTGCCCGGTTGTGGGACCTTTCACAGACTCGCATAAATTATTCGAAAACTACAGACTGACTCAATTCGTCTCCTTTTTTAGGCCATTTGACACTTGTGACCGGTATGATATTCCAATTGGAGATGATGCCCTGTACATACTTTTGGGTTATGAGAAAAATGACAGTTTTAAAGGTGAATACCATAATCTGAATCTATGTTGATTCTAGCCAAGAGGACTACAACGTTAAAAAGTTTAGTCCACCCACGACTAGGGCTGCCAGGTAAGTGAAGTTTTACAAGTGTTACAACAAAAAGTGTTTAAAAGAGCCTAGATATGGCGATTTTCACGGAGGAGTTATAGGCGCTGAAGGAGATCAATGTGTTCTGTAGCTCCACTGCCATTTTGGGTCCCGTCAGTTCCCCTCTGATGGCTTTGACAGCCTTGTGTACAGAAAAGGGTCAAAGTGCAATAATGGAAAAAGATTCCGCAACTGAGTAGCTGAGGCTTCTATATAAGCCTACTGTGCTCTGCCCTAAAATACATACATGATCCACTTTATAGAAACCCAGGGATAAGAGGTTGGCGCATCTCTCTGAAGTCGGCATCATCTGCAATTACATCTTGTCCTGAGAGGTTTATTTGGATGCAGTTTTCGAAGAAATGTAAACCACCAGTGCATCGACATATTATAATGCTTATATTCAATAATATGAAAACAAGGATTGTGGTTTAATACTCTTTTAGGTCATATGGGCGGTCGATCGATCGAGACAATTAGATCTATAGAATAAATTTTATAGCCAATTTAGCAAAATAAACTGATGATGCTCAGGTTCTTGCAGAATTTATATATTTACTTGCGTCAATCCTTGCAAAAGATAAAATGAGTTTTCAATCATACGAAACTTTAAAAGTTTGCTCATTTTTTGTTTGAAAGTACCAGGCATATAAATTATGAATGTTTTACTATGGCAACTCAAAACGCAAATGTTATAAGAGAAAATTAATATTATTTCTTCTATTTTTCTTTTGGCACAGAGTGAAGCACCGTATGTTACTATAAACTGATGTGTACTGTATTTCATTTCAGAATAATATCTTTCTACATTCTACATGTCTTGGTAACGTCTGATGTACACTTCAAAGATTGTGTTTAATTATCATATATTTTTTATTTGAATCATGCAGCAAAACAATTATTCAAATTGAAAAACAAATGAGTACTATCAGAGCCAAAGCCAATGTAATTCAATCACAGACTTATATTATGTTAAAATGTTAAAATTATATCCTGATGGTAATCGTTTAAAAATCATAAGATCATCATGAAAGTCATCATATTTTCAAGTCACTTTTATAAATCTAATCACACTATATGAGTATGACAAGCACAAGCTTTATGCAAATTTGTAAGATAAAGGATTCCGTATTTCCGCCAAATATGGCAACAGATTATTAACTTTTTTGTTAAAGTGTGAGTAGATTTATTTATTCCGTGGCGTACATGTTTTGTTCTTACTGTAATATAGTTGAGAGATGTTTGTATAAAATGGCCAAAAATTAAATGGCTTTCTTGAATTTAATTTCATGTTGTATTTTCGTTGTGTTATCGGAATCACAGAACCAACCTAACTCATCGGACAGCCTTGCATCTTGATGATCGCCAGGTTAACAAAATTCATGACATCTTGCTGACGGAATCAAACTAGCATCTTCTTTGTTAGGATGCGAGAGGTTGCAGAAGACAACAAAGACGTAAATGCTGCAATATTTAATAAATTAGTTGATAAAAAATCCTGAATTGAATTTTGTTGAAAAATTTTGTGAGGTCATCCGATGCAATATCAAACAACGATTAACAGTGACAAAAATCGGCCTTTGTCGAGCGCTATTATTTGTGGCGTGGAACCAGGAAAGAGCCTACGCGTTCCAGAGGGTATTAGAAATTTTTCAACTACCACAGACGTACACTATCATTTCCGGACACTACAGTTCTTAACTAGATTGGATTGTAAATCGGATTTATCGACTTCATCATTGAGGACTGTTTGAAGCAGATTTCAAACCGGATGATTTCATCAACCCACCCCAAGATACAATACTATGCTACATAACCCAGAAGCTAACATTGATGATATGATCATGGATCGGAATAATATTTAAATATAGTCTCTTTGTTACGGACGAACATTTGTCTGAAACATATTTATATTGTTTTGTATAAGCAACGAAAAATCTACATTGTTTTTATGCTTGTCTTAATTGCGCTACCCCCACATTATTGCCTTAGCAGAAACGATAAGTTTTTTTTAAAAAAAATCACAGATTTTACTCACATTATTCTCGCGTTTTTACTTTATGATTAAAAGGGACGAGTATATTCACTTTACATAGTTTCAAATTTCTTTTCTGTGTAGTGCACACCCTTCATAATTTTGCCTCTTTTTATATAAAATCATGCTTTATACATCTTCTAGATTTACACTTTATGTCATACAAATTACAAGTAATAATTTGATTATTTTCCTTAAAGGGTCCAGGCCCGGCATCAAAAATCTTCAGTTCAGTTTGGTGAAAGAGTTACAGTATTGAGAATATGGAATTTGCTGTCCCCCGTCCACCGAAACCTAGACTGCGTTACTGATACGCCAGCTCCCAAAAAAGCACATGTCTCTTGTGTTCTCTCCCAGTCGTAGTGTTATCCAGTGATGAGAATTCGAAATCAGCTATAGAAAGGAACGACATCAAAACACTCTGCTATCATCTACAAATATAAGCGACAAAAGTTCCCAAAAACTGTATTGATGAAATGTATCCACTTTGTACAGTTTGCCAGCAAGTTTTCACTGATGTTAGACGGCATCAGAAAATGAGTTAATGACTAACGACCATTAAAAAAACTGTTGCAAACACAGAAC
>JAITYZ010002746.1:0-14088 GCA_027744595.1 Paronellides praefectus
AATATTACCTAAGTACCTACCTACAACCCGGAGGTTGTCGTCAAGCGGGATTTATCTATTGCATTGGCCAGTATATTATTGTGCTTCTAGGACAAGGCGATAGAATCAGTGGAACGGGAATTTATAAGCCATTGTAAACATTGTAAATTTAATCATAAAGATGTAGTAATTGATAGAGTACTATTGCATTGAAAGGACCGTGTAAATTGTTTGAATTTTAATTTATACCTAATTTTTGTATACTAGTCAATGAATAAATACGCATGTTAACTTAAATAAACTAATAATGAATGAGAAAATTTTAATACGTGTAAACTATAACAGTTATTGAAACTTCATAATAATATTGCATAGGTATAAATATACTAGGTATATCTTAAAATAGGATTTAAAAAAAGTTATTGCCAAAATTTCCATTTTTATGGTCAGGGTCAAAAATGATGATCATGATTCATGAAGATCAACTTACGCTTTTCATAAAAAGATTGCAAGCCAGTGGTTTACCTTTGCTGATGATAATGATGAGTATGCCTGTTAATATAAATATATTCCAAGACGAATATTATGATGCATCATTTTCTTGTGATATCTGCTGTATGCCTTCAGCTATGACGAGAAGATAACCACATATATGAAATCCACTCGCTGGCATACACATGGCATATATTAGCATTCAATCAAAATAGGTATGAATATATTACATGTATGTTTAGCTAATCAAAAATCCACCTTTTGCTTGACATAAACTTGGTATAAAAGGGTTGTGTTTTATAAATCGTTCCGACTTTCAGAGAAGATTTGGCNGACATAAACTTGGTATAAAAGGGTTGTGTTTTATAAATCGTTCCGACTTTCAGAGAAGATTTGGCGAAAGTCTGTACAAAAATGAAGTTTGCTCTTGGTGTTCTCCTTGTCGCTGCAGTAGCCACTGGCTCTGCATTGGCTAAACTAGAAAAAGGTAATATAAACTAATACTAATAATTATTGCTTGTCTGCGTTTGCGATCGCTCATATTATTGCACTGGGGCATTGTGAGAATTTAATTTCCCTTTTTATAACTTTTTTATTTTTTTTAAACTATGTAATTATGTAAGCAAACTCACTTTAATAGTTTTTACCCTATTAAAACTATTTAAAATTTCAAGTAAAAGTAATGCGTAAATATTTTTGTCTTTTACTTTATATGAATAGGTTGAAGGATTCGTTCCCAAAGCTCAATACAAGACTGGTCATGAATTCCCATCCAGACCTGATAACATGATGTTCCAAGACTTGCCCGCCCTTACTGTTAATGACATGAAGCAAATTGAAAGCCGCATTCGCAAGGCAATTGCCGCTGGATTCGTACTTAACGTAAGCAAATTCATATTATCCAAGACAAAAAGAGCATGGAAATTGTTTTTTTTTAATTTTTAACTGAGGGTTTATATATTTATATTTGCATTTTTATTATATAGAATAAATTTGAAAAGATCAGCATCAATGGAACTGAAGGAATCGACATTCTCGGTTCTCTGATTGAAGCATCTGCGGATTCTGTCAACCTCAATTTGTACGGAAGCCTTCACAATAATGCTCACATCATGCTTTCTCGTGTTACCGATCCCAATGGAAAGTTTGGAGTAAGTAAAATATACGATTATTAGTATAAAAAATATTTATTTGATTTCATCAAATTACATTGTCAAACTGTTTTTATTACAGGTCAAGCCCGGTGTTTTGGAACATTTCGAGACTGCTACACGCGATCCTGCTTTCTTCCGTCTTCACAAGTACATGGATAACCTCGTCAAGGAACACAAGGACTTGCTTCCACCCTACACCCATGTAAGCATACGTATAGTCTATGTTTTATTATCAACATTATATTATATTGGTAATTTGGTATGTTATTTGTGAGTGGGATTTGGAAAGAATATATAACATGAATTCATTTTTTAAATTTGAATTTATAGGGAGAACTTGAACTTCCAGGCGTTAGTGTTGAAGCTGTTAAGGTTATTGGAAAGAGCAAGGCATCTTCCCCCAACACTCTTGTCACTTACTTTCAAGACTTTTTCTTTGATCTTTCCAACGCGTTGGATAGTTCCCCAAATGTAAAGGTAAGTTTATACGAGGAAAAAATAAAATTATAAATCATACACTGTAATGTGGAATCTTGTGTCAAATTAATAATAATTGCCCACATCAAAATTGTGTGTATAGGATGTCGACATCAAGGCTAAGGTTAGTCGTCTGTCCCATGAACCTTTTGAATATGTCATCACCGCCAAGTCTGATGCTGAAAAGACCGCTGTTGCCAGAATTTTCATTGCTCCCAAGTACAACTATTATGGAGAAGAGATGTCACTTGATGCTTTGAGATGGGAAGTTATTGAACTTGACAAATTCATCATCAAGCTCAAGGCTGGACAGGTATCTTTTCATAAATTACATAACTTTTGTTTAAAAAAAATAAAAATCAAGGGAAATTTAATTTGATTTTATTAATTATTTGTATTCCATTTTCAACAGAACGTGATCCGTCGTTCCAGCGAATCTTCCTCTGTCACCATCCCCGACCGCAAGGGATTCAAGGAACTCCTCAAGGAAGTCAATGATGCCATTTCTGGAAGCCGCGACCATTTCGTCGACAAGATGGTGCGTCATTGTGGCCTCCCTCACGGTCTTCTCCTTCCCAAGGGCAAACCCGAAGGAATGAAGTTCAAGCTCATCGTTGTCCTCACTGACCACGACCACGACTTCCACGCTGAACACTACCATGATTCCTCTGACAACTCCTTGTCATACTGTGGAAACTTGCATGGAACCAACCCTGACAAGCAACCCATGGGATTCCCATTCGACAGAAAGATCACTTGTACTGACACTCTCAGAGTCAACAACATTAAGACTACTGAAATTACCATTCAAAATGTTCCAAACTAAATTTACTTTCTAAACAAAATCTTTCTATCAATTCCATAAAAGTGTTAAAAAAACAATTCTTCTAAACAAAACAGTATCAAATCAGAGTAAAAAAGATGTTTCTTTTTTGAAAAAAAAAAATAATAATAATACTTTTCTTGATTCATACTCATAAATTTCTTTACCTATTACCCATCCAAAAGTGATAAATCTTGAATTAGATATGATGCAATGTATATATAAGGAAACATGCAAGGGATAAATGAATATATGTTTGCATTTTGCAGACTTTACGCACACACACATTTTGTGTGATGAAAGTCTATTTTCAGCATACTCGCTTTTTTGTCTATAATGTCTTCTATCACCGTCAACTGCCATCATGTTTCGGTCATTCTGTGACGATTCTCCTGGGAATCTCCCAATCTGCTAATATGTTTTTACATCTCCTGTCTAAATGTAGACTAGACTAAAATAAATCACAATCAGACGGTCTAAAAATACGATATTTTTAATTCAGGGTATCGAAAACAATATCGTTACTCAAATAAAGTACACACAGCTTGGAATTATGCAGGTGAAATAAATGAACCGAAAACACATTTACTTTTTATGACTAGGGTCATAGATTTCCACGAATCAGTTGGCAATGGTGTAGTTGACTTTTAACAAGCACTTTTTCTCATCTCAGTTTGACAGTCACGTACTATTGCAACACGGGCAGATCATATAGTTTCTTGAAAAATTGAAATGATGATACCGTAATTCCTCCTTCCACCCATTTGAAACATTACACATGTTGCTTTAATCTTTTAAATAAAAACAATGAGTGTATTTACTCAACATCACGCAATTACATTTAATAATGTGCCAGCAGACGAGAGTATTTATGCTTGATTTCTTTGCAGATTGATTTATTGCTTTTCTAAAAACCTTCGTTAAATTTGCAGGATTTTTCTCAAATATTTTCACGAAACTTGAACGGATACTGTGCAAAATTACAAGGTAAACACATTTCGTTAAAGATTAAAACTCACAATCAACACTTGTCTGATAGGAGGTAACATTCTATTACTATAACCTTATAACTTTAAAGTTATTAATTGGAAGAAATCCACAAGAAACATGCTATATAGCATAAAGCATAACATGACACACCATCAGGGCTAAACCTTTATTTTTTAAATTCATTATTGTTGTTGTTTTATCGAATGACATAAATACAAAACTATTTTGATTTTGAATGAAAGCAAGTAAACAATCAAAACTTACCTGCTTTATTGAAAAGTTTAAAAACTGTGAAAAACAGTAATGATTTCAAGCCGTTTTTTGAGCAAATTGTATTGTCTATATAGACTTTAAAACTCCCAGCTTCATCGTGGATGATATTAACGATAAAAAATGTGAACAGAAAATATACAGCATATGCATCGGCCAAAAGACAAAGGAAAGTAGATAACATTATGATACCCTGGCAAGGATTTGTTTTGCAAAATGTACAAGACACACTACAAGAAAAAAAGTGTCTTTAATCATGATACAAACTGGTGCCTAAAAAATTCAAGGTCCTCCGCAAAGATTTATTGCAAAGAAAAGAGCCAACAAGTTACGGTAAAAAGCTTTATGTACAACGGAAAGATTTTTTTATGCATATTATAGCGTCATCATTATAACTAAAAATCTAGTAAAGCATTGCATTGTGGTGGTGGTGGTGATGCGATGATGAGCTGAAATGAAATCAAACAATGTTTTTTTTATATATAAAGTTTCTCGTTTTTTGATGTTGTATTTTCGCCTCTCTCTGGTGCCATGTACTATTCCTTCTTTTTTTCCTGGTTCCGCTCTCTCTCTTTTTCTTCTCTCTACTTTTGCGATCCTTCAGTAAAATGCGACTGACTTGTTCTGGCTGTTCTGTATGTATTTATATCAACTCAGCTTTTTTTCTAATTTCCGATTCCGATACAGCTTCCTTTCTTTTGAAGATACATGTTTTTTTTGGTACACATAACAGCGTGATGGGGTGTCACTTTTTTTCTTAACTGTCCCTGTTCCGATTTATGTCGTTTTATTCTTCTTTGCACCCGGGCAAAAAGACTGACAGCTTACTTGGAAAAGGTTTGCTCGGCTAAGGAAATAAAGAAACTTTAAAATTAAAAAAGATTGGAACGGATATATACCTAACCCCATTATTGATATAACTTCTGCCGTATTTTATCGCAAACTGAATCATAGTAAATGATTTTAAAAGATAAAAAATCACCGTATATACATACGTGCGTATAAATTTTTTTTTCAAATTAAAACAGAAGGCCACAATTGTCTTTCAAAAAAGCATTTTCCCTTGATTGCCAAAGACAGAAGGAACCCGCTTGATTAGATTATATGTCTTTTTATTTTTATGGGCTTCCTTCTTAAAGAAACAATGGCTGAATATTTCTTTTTCGTCCGAGCGGATCCTAGTCTCAATGTCGTCATTAGATTAAACTATAGAACAATAAAGTATATATACCAATAATTTTAAATGCAGTAATAAATATCGAGAGGGAACATTGCTCACCGGGCTACCAAACCACAAAACAAGACCAACAAAATTCCTCTATATAGAGATACCGAGTGCTGAATGATTTAATTTTCAATAGGAATCTCTGAGAGAAAAAAAAGTGTCTCTGAGACTTTTTTGTGAGCAACAGACATAATAATAATAATAATACTATTATAGTTTCATTTTCCATTCGGTGAGCAAGCATGTCTCTGTCTTTTTTCTCGAGCTTGTCTTGTCATGCATTCTTCTCGAGCATGACGTTTCATCGTGCTTTACCATTGGCTATCAACGAATATTGTGAAGCGGGCTACTCGTTTAACTGTAGGTTGTTGGAGAGGTGCATTTTTTATTGCGTTTTTATAGGTATACCAAAAGAGTTAGTGCACTTTCAAAAGAAGAAATCTAATATGCCATTTAATATGCAACAGCTTTCCAAGTATCCTTATACATCTGAAAATCTGAATTCGTCACATTATTATTTCTTGTTGCCAGTCTGCTCATTGTGATGATCGTCCCGAGAAAAAAAAAATCACATGTTGAAATTGGATTTGTGGATCTTTCTATATGATTTTACCTATGTTATTTTTATACGTACCCATAATCCAAGCAAGGTGCAAAGTGGAACCAAGGTTGCTTGATTCGACACACGCCAATTTTGTTACTTTATCTTCTGCTGCTGCTACCATTTCTGCCAGAGAATAGACTATTCTAGTGATCTCTAACTAAAATCATTAATTGTTTTTTGTGCTTAAACTTAAATTCTATCTGTAGAATTTCAGGGTCCTAGTAAGTCAAAAGAAAAGTAAGTCACAAGAGAGAAAAGCAATCTTTCGTTGTCATTTCCCCGTGAGAGAGACAGATCCACTGATGAAATCTATAAATATAAATATACATAAATATAATTCTTTTAATCCACATTTCTGTAATGGGATTAACAGAGATGTGATATTGTGATACTTACTACTACTACTACTACTAAAGGACAAAAAATAGCTCTCTGGTTTTTATTTTTCTTGTATGATGCTATATATCGGCATTTTTATTTGTATTATTTGTGAAAATGATGTCAGTCGGCAGGAGCACTGTTGCAGTAGTGCAAACAAGAAAAAACCGAATGTCTTTTACCTATTCATTTATTGTATACATTATACTACTTATTATATACTGTAAAATAGCAATAACATATATATACATTGTAGACTGTGATTGAAACATCTTTTGATTATGGTAATGGTATATAATAATGAAGATGGGTAATCCTATTAAAAATTTGCATGCTATACAATAATATCGAAGAGTAAAATGTTTCTAAATTGGAATTTGATGGTATGACTCGGCACGCGGTTTTCTTCTCTCTTGTGTGATTAAAACTGATTAACAAAAAAGGCTGAAAGCTGATGGGTTTGTCATGTGAAGGTTGACTATTCAAGGGTTCATTTTTTTTAGTGAAATGCAAAGTGTGCCACCCGGGTTTTCAAGAATTTCGGCCACCAGAACGAAACCTGGTTGTGCACTAAACTAAAACACTGCGTATTTTTTTGTGATGATGGTGCGCGTAGTATAATAATACTGCTATAAAAAAACAACCTGCACCACAACTCTTTGAAAATAGCTTATTATTGCTATTTATCTAGGCATTTGTAATGTATTGTAATTGAGCATAATTGCAAGTAGGTATTGACGGCTCTTTTTGGTCTACAAGACATGTAACTCAAAACACAAAAGGGAAAGAAAAAAAATGTGAAAGAAAGAGCGTGATCTATCAAACGAAGGGCTTTGATAAAAAAAAAGGAAAAGAAAATGAACGGGTGTTGTGTTGTTGTAATGTATGTGTACTTTTTCTATTAAAACTATACTATATGAACTTTTGGCTTCCCTGTATTCTTTTTTTCCCTTCTTCTTAATATGTTATCATCATCTTTGATTGTAATTTAAACACAGCACCCGTATCTGGAAAGTATATAGATAGAAAGTCTGATCATTATACGGTCGTGATGAGCTGCACAAGGATTAACTACACGGTAATACCCCATTACACAATTTTTTTTGTGTGCAAATATTATAGTAGTAGCTGTGTTACAATTGGTAACATTATCATGCACGTTAATGAAATTCTTTCAAATAGAATAAAAACATGGATGGGTCCCGTTGGCAAGCTTATTTTAGATCTCCCAAGTCGAAGGCAACTCCAGCCCAACTTTTAAAAAACGATTCATTGTTTCGTGAAATAGGTCCATTCCATTAGCAGACTTCAGTTAGTGTGGGCAACTTTAGTTGTGAGTCGTGCTCAAAAATAAATAAAACTTCATTCCTTTTATCTCACAAAGTAAAGTTTGTCTCACACTACCCCCAGAAGGTCCACGATACAGAGCAAAGGTGAATAGCTAAGATTTCTTGAAGATATTTCAGAAATTTTATCTTTGGGGAAAGTTTTTGTTTAAATCTTTATTTTATTTTTTATTTTAAATACAATCGTTTTTACTATCTTGTGAATTAACTAGTTTAAATTAATTTTTATTTCATTTACGTTTAAGATGGTTTCTGAACTTCGCAAAAACAAGCTCAACTACGTCTTTGACACCTTTTTTGGTTAGTGAAACGTGTCCGTTTAGGCCTTTAACACAACTCCACATTTCAATTTTTTCTAAATCGTGTTGAAATAAATCTCTAAAAAGAGAATTTTTTTGTTCTTGTGACTTTATAGATGTCAACAAAGACGGTGCTATTGAAAAGAACGACTTTGAGTTGGCAATTGAGGTGAGACCTTTTAGTAAAAGTCTTTTTTTTTGCTGACCATGCAATTCACTGTGTAAAATGGAAAATGTGTGTAGATTTATTGGACTTTGCAATGATGTGAGATTGTTTTCTCTGGTTGGGTTTATAGAACATTGCCAGGATTCGTGGCTACAAGCAAGGAGATGCCAACTACAAGGATGTGAGTGATCGATTCTTGACCATCTGGGAGAAACTGAGGGTCTTTGCTGACACCAACAAGGACAACGTTGTAAGTAGGAATATTGTGAAACAATAGCATTCTATTCATCACACATTTTTGTGCAGTATAAGAATACGACATTAGTTAATACCTAAATATCTGCCCTTTAGGTCAGCCGGGAGGAATGGCTTACTTTGTGGACAGAGCCCCTTAGTGACGAATGGAAGAAACTGTACATGGATTTCATGTTCCGGCTTCAGGATACTTCTGGTGCGATTTTATTAAGAAAAAATAAAACTCATTTTCTCTCTAAAACAATAGCAATTTTTTTAGACAAAATTTATAATTGAATAGGTGACGGTAGCATTGACGAATCCGAGTTTACAAACGTCTGCCAGACTTTTGGAATCGGCGCCGAAGAATCCAAAAACGCTTTTAACAAGATCTCCAGCGTAAGTTAACGTGTACCAAAACGGTACATGCATGGTTGGGGTTTAGAAATTAGAAGGGATTTTGTATAATATGTTATGTATTTATATATTACATGTTTGTAGGGTGGAAAGACCGATATTGATATCAAGATCTACGAAAAACTATGGATGGAATACTTTGGATCAGACGATGTAGCTGCCGCTGGAAATAGCATCTTCGGGAAAGTCAGCTTCCCTTGAACACAAGAACATAAAACATTAAATATGTGTTTATAATTCCTTTACAACGCAATTACTGTCGTCTCTTATTGCAAACTTATAATTTAGGTGTAAATGTACATATGTATGTAAATATATTTTCTCGCCATAATATGTAATGTATTTTTGTCTTTTCTACTAAATCATGGTATGACCACTCGTTTTGGGCCAGTTGATGCCGGATGTCAACTAGATATGGCTGGTCAAGTGAAAGTACCAATCAAAATTGTACTAATTGGATCATACAAGTACTGTATATATGTCACCTTGAAATGACCCTGTGAAAGATTGTCAGAATCTGAGCGGTCTTAATTTGGTGAAAATAAAACCTTACCCAATTTGGAGAGTTGTGAAAAATGTTAGTGATTGATTCTCCCCAATGACAAACGGGAAAACTACTTTGAATTTTTGCATATGAATTTTTTAGTACGTTCACTGCATATAGTTATAGTAATGTGCATCCTCACAATAATATACCTGTGAAATAATAATTATTCTAAAAGGGGCGAGTAAATAAGTCTCCTTTTGTTGCTGTTTGACCATGGAATAATGGAGAATTTCCGTTTGTACACAAATAAGGCGACCGTTAATAGTGAAATGTACTACTTAAAATTGCATTTTGTGTTCCATGATGGAACTTCCATATCAATACAACCGCATTAGTTGACAAATACGCATGTAAAAATACAGTTGTTATTTTAATTGCTCATGCGTAAATAATGATTCGTAAATATTTATAATGTTGGTTCATTAGAAATTTTATTATCATGAGAAATGCAAGTTCACATGAAATATTTTAACAAATTCATGTACAGATTGACCTCGTTATAATTAAGCATAAATCATGGAACTACAGACAAGTAAGAACACTCTACTTCTCTTCCGTGTGTAGATTCTCAGTAGTTTTCCGATTCCACTTCCACGTGTTGTGTATATAATTGTCCAGTTTCCAGTATCTGACAGACACGGTGGGAAATAGACCCAGCTAATGAGAAATTTGTTTGTGCAAAAGTCGGGAGCAAAAGTCGGGGGCTTACAGAGGTACATTAAATTTTAAGTATGAAACTCTCTGTCAGAGTTTGTTTGGTGAAGTATTTACAGTAATAAAAAACGCTATTTTTCATAGGATTTTGTAGTGACTACATCTGCCTTTGAGTTGACAAAGTATGAAAAATACAGCATGAGAACTTCTTTGCTCACTCACACAGAGGCACAACAGGCTTAAAAAGTCTCCAACAAGCACTACAGACAGAGAATCATAAATTGTATTGTGTTTATATTGTTGCTTGAAGCAGGAGCAAAGAAAAAAGATGAAGACATAAAGAAATGTGTATACATAGGTATACATATCATCATCATCACATCATCATGCAACATGCATCGTAGTAAATTTATACATTGTACGGAGTCCGTACATATATATAGTGTATACACATTTAAATCAACCCTTTCTTGTCTTTAGTACCACCAAAGAGAGTGAGCCTGTCTTACATACTTACACACAAACAGTGCTGGTTATTTTATGACGATGGCATGGCATGATATAGATGCTACTACAGCCCCAAGTGGAAGAAACTAATGGAGGTGATGATGACGATGATGATGATGGAGCAGCAGCAGGAGTTCTTCTTTTCCACTCTGTATTTTTATTGACGAGAAGAGACCATACAATATTTCACATAGTACAAAATACATACGTACAAGTGTATAATCATATCAAGTATTTACAAGTCAAACATATTATACGGTATGGTCTGTTGAGTACTCTCGGTCTCACAAGCAGCAGAGCAGTGGGTCTATCTAAAATTATAATATGATACATGTGAACGTAAGTTAAGTTGGCTTAAGTTTGATTTTGGTTTCATTTGACTCGTGTTTTGGCATCTCTGTAATATAAATACCTACATCCACAAAATACAAAAAGGGTGCATACATGTATAAACTGCAAACACATACATACGCCGTACTATTATGCCTATAAAACTAAAGCAAAATGTGTTCTCAAAAAAACCCAGCAAACAGAGAAGAATATTTCTCGTCGTGGTTTTCATAGTAGGCATAAATATATGTTCCATTAAGAAAAAAGGGATCGGGCAGACGGATATATAAAACTTTTTTTTTGTATGTACTTTCTTGCAGACAACAGCAACAACATTGCACTTTGAGAGTGTCTTCTTGTCCTGAAATTAAGAGGTTCTTTTTAGGAGGCTAGAGAGAAGAGGTGCATTACACTTACACTCGTTAACCACAACAATCCTTTAGTTCTCTAGCATTTGTATGTACGCAACGCACACACACTTACTCCACATTAAATACACTACACGTCCCTCTTCAAAAACTTCAAATATATATAATACATATACCTACCTTTACGTACATAATACATTGTATGCGCTGTTTCTATTTGTTGTATTTGCAGAGCTAACAATGCACATAATCTTCTCCTGATAGTTGCAACAGCAGCAGCAAAGGAGCATGCATGGCATATTATAATAATATTGTTGGTAGTGTTTAGTAAAATCCAAATTGATGATGACTAAATCAGAACGGATATAAATATTATTGCCATCTTTTTTTCAAAACAATACAATAAAATAAATATGCTTTTGTAAACCATCGTTTAGAGACTATCACTCTACAATCATTATTATTATTGTTATTCTAGTGTAATTGGTTTAAAACTGATATGGTGCATCAAAAGAACATTATTATTGTGTGCACTTTGTATTTCTCATAAAAATAGTACTAGACTTGTCTCTAGGACTTTACTCCTCCTGTGCTGCTGCTGCTGGTGGTGGTGATGGTAGTGCGTACGTAATGTAACCAAGAATATTTTTTTTATTTTGACTACGAGCGCTATCGTGTTGCTACAACAAAAGACGTGGCAAATGCTGCTGCTGTAAAAATAACAAGAAACGATCTGCCAAATAGGTCTGCTAATTAAGATAATGATACAAGTAGTATGGTCGATATGATATTTTTTCTATATTGAATTTGGTGATGATGGTGACGGTGTTTGTGATGAACCAAAGTTTTGTGAATGTGTGTGAATTTTGTTTGCTGTGAAAAAAAACACCCAGCTTAATGTCTTTTAATGTTGTACAATAAACAAGGGGATGAACATTTTTTATAGAAGAAAAAATGGTGTGATACTGTTTAGCTATATTTGAAGTACACGAGGTTTATTAAACCAATTTCCGAATTGGAAATCAAATATAACTTTAATTCATTCGGACCGCGAGCGTGATTTATACACAACGTAAGTACGTTTATACTATTATGCTCTTTACTATTTTTATGTGTATCTTTCTTTCAAACCCACTTCAGACCAGGGCCATTTATTCTGCAATTAGTCGAAAAATTTGGAAATAAAAGTATTCTGCTCTATAGAATTATAATTATAACATCCATTCCTATGAAAGTTTTTCAAAAACTTCCCAATCAATATTCCTTTTGTAGGAGTAATCGACTTAACACTATACATTGCATTTAATGAAAGGTTATGTATTCAATAGGTAATGGATTAATGAAAATTCTCTGGCTGGAATAATATATTGATAGTGAGGTTATCTTGCACATTTTAAGTGCATATTGTATGGTTCAGCAGCTGCATTTAAGTGCAATTGAAACCGTGACTTATCACCAGATAAGTGGATATATAAGTAGATCAGAGATATCTGAGCAACCCATTAACGCATAATAATAATTATCATTGCAAACAATATTTTGTGCATAAAATTTTAATCATGGTTTTCCTCGATGACTCATCTTGTTGACCGATGAAGCGATGAGTAATAGAAAATTCCTTTTTGACCAGTGAACCTGACTAGTTTCGCAGTTCTCATCGGCGGCGCGGCGTAGGGAAATCTCGTTTTACATCATCCTCGCGTGTAAAATACCATATACCTCTTTCAAATAAAATACTTCATTCAGTCAAAATTGCTTAAAGATCAAAGCTAATCCGATGTTGATGACTTTTTAGTCTGCTGAACATAAAGACAAGTTTCTCTCTCATGTTTGTTTGTGTGTGCTAAACTTTTTGTTTTTTAGTGGTTAGTTGTGGATGTGGACTTAAAAGGATAGGCATTTTTAAATGTTTACATGTAGTTTCCCTTTTTAATCGGATGCTACAATTTAATGTAAATCGTTTTGAGCACACGACACACATAATACAACTGTGATACGAAAGATTACTGTATTATTACTTTAAAAACAACTGTGTATTTACCTGTACTAGTGAACATCCTAAGACTGTAATTATTTCTTTACAGAACAGGAAAAGAGGATGTTATTATTAAGATTACACTTACGCACCGATTCATCATTTTATTTTATAAAACGCATAACCAGTAACATTTCTTTTCCCTATGCAGAGATATGCGAAATCGAGTTACCAATTACCATATATTCAACACCCATACAAGTTGTACGTTTTCATAAATTAAATGCAAACCATGCAGGTAAATTGTTTATTTTAAGCCAGAGAGCATCACAATTGATTCTTTTGCTCTGCGTTTGTTTGTGTGATGGTGGTGAGCAAAAGTTTTATCAAAAAGTATAATAGCAAAACAGATAGCTGTGTGCTCTTGTACAAATATGATAATAATGAAAGTCTAGCTGAGAGCTATTCTTTTTCTATCAATGTGAACCAGTTTAAAATTATTCACTCACCTTGCTGCTCTTCTTGTTCTATACGCTAATATTGTTGCTGGGCGTCTCGTAAACTAATGTAATATTATCATCCACGACATCCTTCATTACGATTACGACGGCGACCGTGACGCTTCAACTTGTTAAAGTTGTGTGCGGTTGACTGCTGTAATGTTTGTGTGTGTTATGGTGTGCTCAATATTATAGAAAATGCTTTAATCCCTCCACTGAGCAAAGAGCCAATGATAATAGTGTACCCCGATTACAGTAAAAAACATACAATGTCATTGATTATTACAATACCATACAGCTAATATGTGTGCCACTATTAAAAACTATGCCCATCATCATCATGCAAAAAAAAG
>JAITYZ010002747.1:0-17805 GCA_027744595.1 Paronellides praefectus
ATTTTATACGTCTGCATAATAGTCACACAATTGCAAAACTTATGTTTTTTTCCTTTATTTTATGACATGACAATGATGATTATGTATATCTTGAGGGAATGAGCATTTTCTCCTTCTAGAAAGTTTTTTTTTGTTTGATCTCCTTGTATTATTATAGTAGTAGTTCATAATATCCACTCTGTGGAAGAGTGGAGTACAGTATATAAATTTTCAGTATTTGTAGTACTTGGATAGTAATACATTTGCATAGATTGTTTGATGAATAAAAAATGCGGAAACAAACCTCATTACATCCTCTTAATAATCTCTCCGGGAATGAAACTTATATGGGATAAAGGATAATTAAACTATTTCACTTTCTTTTGAGACCATGTTCTGCTTTCCCAAAGTAAATTAATACTGTATTTTTTTGTAAGTAGAAATACATTATTAAGTGTATGGGATTTTTGTATGGGGGAAATGATATAATTTTGTAGATAAAAAATGGTAATTAAGGAATGGTACACGAGAATCCCTTTACTTTTTCCGTATTGTGATCTATCCTTCCAAAAGTACCGCAGTGAAAGTCCTGCTGCTGCTGCCTCAAAGAAAAGAATTCGGCTGATTCGTAAAACAAATTTGGCGCTGTTTCAAGATGCCCCGTAGTATGCGCAAGCTGTTGGATGACCTGAAAATTTAAAACAAAAAAATATATCTTCGCTTTCTTCAAGAATCCCAAAATGGTCTACAATGATCACCTATTTTTTACACAATTGTTTCCACCAACTTAATATACAAAAGTACTTTATATGCTCACCTTCCATGTTTGATTTCGGCATCCATTCTTCGATGGGAGGTACTCTTTTCAACTCGTCACGAACCTACAAGTGATTTTTAAAAAATGCCAAGAATGAAATAAAAGCCTAGGAAAATAAGAATAAATCTAAAAAAGTTTTTTTATTCTGAGAAGTACATTAATTCGTAGGAGAAAAAAAATGGATTTTAGTAATCGTACTAACAATGACGGAAGTAGTCCCACGTCCTTTACACACCATTCATTATTCTTAAACTCATTAAAAATATAACACTATAAATCTAATGAAACGTGTCTTTCTTTCATGCTATATAACATTTCATTCCATATTATGTACTTACATGTGTGTCACAAATTATAATCAAGAAGTTGAAAAGCAAGATTTCATCATCATCATCATCATCATCATCACACAGACACACAACAAACAGGGATTTTGCTTAACAACTTCATTAAAAACCCAAAAATCTTATACTATTTGTCTGTCATAGAGAGCAAGTGCTCCCTCTTTGCAAAACATTCATCATCATTTGCATATGAAAGAGCATTAATGGATTCCTCTTTCATCCTCCTTTCATTCAAATAATCCAAGAAAATTGAAAAGTAAAGTAAAAAGCTAAAGTACTACACAAACACACATGCATATACACTCCCTTTGATATTTTTCCTACCCTCAGGAGCATAACTTTCTCCAAGAGAAACACATCATTTTCTAGTACATCCTCTTTGACCTGATTTATCTCACAGAGTATTTTTTTATACACACAATTTTATCCAGATAGCAGCGTACGTAACGTACAAACTTATACATGAGTATAGTGTATAAGCAAAAATCCACACAATATTATATGATTTCACTTTTCAATGTATGTACCTATATACCTCATTGTAAAACATGTTATTTTATGAACAAAAAATAAATATATAAAGAAAAAAAGTACTTTACCGATTCAACCTGACGAAAAACTCGTAAAAAATTGATCCCCACCAACTTTTTGAGATCCTGCTCCGACCAAGCCTTGTTCTTAAGAAGCTCTTCAATCAGTACAGGGTACTTCGACACGTCCTCCAGGCCGGTTGGAACACTAAGAAAGTAAAATGCGTATGTTGTACATATTTCATCATTTTTTTTATTTTTTTAGCCAAAGTGTGAAGCAAAACTAATATTATATGTTTACAAAAAAATAAGAAAACAACTTTGCTACTTTCATGATACATACCAAAAATTCAGCTTTATTGTGTTGTTGTTATTATAGTTTTTTTTACTAGAATCGTGCACCAAAGCAAAATGAAAGCATATAGTACTATATAACTGATGTAATAACCAAAAACATGTTTGAAATTTCAAAACGCATCACATGATCACAAGGGCAGCAAAAAATTCACCACCCTTTAGAGTATATAATTATACATGTTTTCACTATGTATAGGTATCTATTCATCTGTTGAAAAACAGAAAAATTCTAACCAAAACCGATTCTCTCTCTTTCTCTGTTTTTCCAAGATTCCATTTTATCTTTTCCTTTGGTATGTACATTTTTTGTCATTTGAGAGTGTGTTAGCGTGGAAGAAATTACAAATAATCCTTTTATCAACTCCTATCTTCTTTCACTGTTACACATAGTACTTTTATATTCTACTCTGCGGCAGAAGGAAAAATTTCTGATTCCATCCACAGCTGCACAACAAGTAGAAAATCAAAAACATTTCGTCTATAATCAAACGCCATTATCAACAGACAGAACAAAAATACAAATAGGTATATAGGTTTTTTTCCTTTTCTTGTTTGTTTCAAGTGTTCAAGTTTTCAAACGAAACAAGGAGAAAAAAGAGTTGAAGTGCCAACAGATACGGTATGGTATATAGGTAGGTATATACTCTAGTTCAATGCGGAATTGAGAAAGAAGAAAGGGATACATAGAAAAGTCTTGTAACAAGTTACCAAAATCATCAAGTAGAGTAAATTGGGGTAGCAGAGAGATGTGTCTAGCTTTCTCATGTCTGTCTGCACATAATGCGTAGTCAACAACGGCAAGATGTAGCACATATGAAGGAAGATACGCACTACTACTAAAACACTACTATGTACAATATATTAACGGTTCTAATAAATGTACACATAAAACAGGTAATAATAGACCCAATATAAAACTTGTTTTTTCTCTCTCTCTCTCCAGCACTTTTCCATTTTTTTTGTGTGCCTCAACTTTTTACCACCAACTTTCTCGTAATCAAGGTTCCTTTCCCTTTGTACACATTCCCCAGTACCAAAATTATATCGCTCTTGGGTATATATGCCCTGTATTTTTTACGCTAACGCTCGTAACAACGTACCGTACATGCATACATTCCTTTTTATGCATTTCCACAAAGGTACATTTTATTTCTGATGTCCATCTCATATCTCAAGTCAGCCAAGTCTGGTCGGTCGACTTTACTTCTGGACATGTGAACTCACTCGCAGCAGAATCACTTGAGAGACAGAGAGAGAGAGAGAGAAAGTAATGTGTTACTGGTATCACATTACTTGAAATATACACGCCACACTGAAAAGGGCATTGCTGCTATTTTACAGGAGGAGTGGAGTAATGAAAACATTTTATTTTTCAACCTCCAGCACTTTGACTGTGCTGACTTGTAATATCAGCAGCAGCAGAGGCAGATACAGATTTTAAATCTCTCCTATCATCTCATAAACAATAAATAAACCCATATCAGACTACCAGATAGTCTCTAAATCTTTGACCTTTGTGTGGGCTAGTGGTGGACGTATATAGGAAGATGATGATGATACACCAAAGGCTTTTACAGATTATTTCAACACGACCAGCCAAACAAAAAAACTTTTCCCGTGCCCACTACTGTTTACGTTTAATAATGTTGCAGGGATTCTGCAACCAAAAAAACAGAACTGAACAAAGTACACTTTTCTTCTTATTATTTATGTCCGGATACACGGATATGTAGGTTGTTTGTACCGAATTCGTTGCGCAAAGTTCAAAGTTACTATAATCTTTTCCAGTCCCACACTGGCCTGGCG
Source organism: Paronellides praefectus (assembly GCA_027744595.1). Taxonomy (NCBI): domain Eukaryota; kingdom Metazoa; phylum Arthropoda; class Collembola; order Entomobryomorpha; family Paronellidae; genus Paronellides; species Paronellides praefectus. The sequence goes on from JAITYZ010002747.1 coordinate 3,834, forward strand.
CGTACACACTCTTTTTAATCTCTGGAGAGATTTGACATGACACATGACATTTGTGTGCTTGGCAGTATTACTATGTATATTATTATTACCTTTAGCAACTCTGAAGTATACATTTCATCATTTCACTCGTCCACCTCACCAAAACTTTCACAACACTCGTTTGAAAATATTATGTTTGTTTACTGCCAACTTTTCATAATATCAAAAATGAAACAACATATCATCAATATGAAACTGATACGTGAAATAGACAAAAAAAACACGACAAAAAATTAGAAAAACAATGGTGAGCACATGTATTTCAAAAGTGAACAACATATTATTACATAGGTATATATAATACATATGTACAAGCAATGTAATACTTAAAATAAATTATTTATTGAAACATGGGTTTTCTCCATTGATTGAACAAAACATAATATGTATAACGGGAACAAGCAACACAATCAAACAAAACACTATACACCTGACCAAACCATGTTTTAGATGTATGAAAAGTATGACTAACATTTAGCATTCTTCATTGAGCATGGAATCGCCATTCGCAATGTTTTGCCAACATCAACATCATCATCATATTTAATATCATATCTCCCCCTCTCCCAACACCACGTTACTTTCCCATTTACTTTTTTCTTGCAAAATGTAACTACGTTTGTATGTACGTATGTTTGTGCGTGATGGCGATGACAGAGAAAGTGATCATGATACTTGCAAAAGAAGAAAAAAGATCATGATACTGTTAGCTGAAATGTGTTAGAAATGGAAACACCCATGACATGCTTACATGAACTAACATATATAATGCCCAGTACTACACACAAACATACAACTTTGTTTACCGCCACCACTACCACCATCGTATCATTTTTATTGCTGGAGGCTTCTTTCGCAACTGTGTCAGCAGAGGAGTAAAAGTGAGCAAAAGGGAAGCCATACAGATTTCTCCGTAATCAACAATGTATACACATGAAAAAGTACGTCCTACTTGTAATAATAATATATAAACGTACTCCAGTGTTCTTGTACATTTACTACATCCCATTATGTTGAGTAGAGTCTGCCAAATAAATAAGGCTGTCTCAATAATGGAAAAAGATCGCGGGTTGATATAAATGTGTATCCTCCAATCCTCCTTTTAATGGACAGATTTCTGTTTCTGCTACTATACTACTCCTTTACTACTGACATTCTAGTACTACTTACTTTCACAGTACAAAACAACTTGTTTTCGCATGCAGAAAGCGGAAGATCAAGAAAAAAAATCACGCGTAGTAGTAGTAACATGAAATACTATGCTGAGCAAAGGGAACACTACAACAACAGTAAAAAATAAATAAAAACCTTGTATTCTACAAAAGATACAAGATACCTTTTATCATTGGTAAAATGCTTTAACTTATAGAAGAAAAAGAGAGAATATAAATAGATAGACATTACATGTTGTACATATACATATGCATGGGCATAGACAAAACAGTGGTGAGAAAAAGATAGAGAGATAGAAAGAGAGAGAGAGACAAAAAAGAAAAAGACAAACGTGAGCTTTGTTGGGGAAAAACTTTTTTTTCCTTTTTTAGTTCTCTCTTTTCCTCTTCATCTTTCCTTTTGTTTTTGGTGATGCTTTTTCCACTTTTACAAAAAATACGAATTGTTTCGATACTGCAAAGGGGAAAACGACGCTCACTGTCATGATATACTCTCCTTTCCTCTGTTTTTTTCCTTTCTTTTATTCTGATGTTGTTGGATGCTAATAAAGTTATACAATTTTGATCAGTTCGGGTTTCAAAATAAAAGGCTACCAACACTACTGTAGTTGAACCCCAATCGCGACGAAATCTTTGTACCTTTGGAGATCCTTTTGTCAATAAGAAACGTAGATAAGGATTAACAAATATACTGGTTAAATGAGGACAAAAATAAACCCTATAAGGCTAAAGTAAGAACAATGATATTTCTTTAATTAAAAATTTCGAGAGAAAAATTTTTGATGTTTTTAAAACATAATGTTTGGTTGCATATGGATGGATGCATGATTATATTGGTATTATATTACTCGGACTTCCTATTACAGCTAATATGCCATTCAGTCTAGATCTAAACAAACCTACATAAGTACTATGTAAATCGTTAAGAAAATTGTAGTCATTGATCTCCAAATACATTACATACTAAATCTTTTAACCCTGGTGAACCAAATGGAAGTAAAAATATTAACAATTGACCTTAAACTATACCAACAAATAAAAGTTGAATCGGAGCATGAACAAATATGCTTACACAGTTTACTGTGCTAATATTTAGTATTTTTTATCAGACACAAACTGAAGCCTGGAGCGCTTATTTGCAAAAGAAGATAATTTCATGTCATTGTCATATGTATAAAAAATGAAGCCATAATGTTATAGTGCTACCCGTGTTCATGATACAACTAATCATTGGAAACAAATGCATATTTATAAGTTGGAGAGGGTTTCACGGTTTCAGTAATGAATTTGTTTATGTATAACAGATAAATAGCTAATTTGACCGACAACAAGGTTATATAGTATAACATTGTTCAACAGACAAGGTATTTTTGTGCATATAAATAAAATAATGAAATAATAATAATTGTAAACATACTGGAAAAAGAGATAGTAAAGCGATAGAGTATTCTGCTTCTCCACGGGTTTTCCTTTTTAAAATAAACCTACCTCTGCTATAAATGACAAAAAGTATGCACGGAAGGTCATATTATTTCTGTGACTAGTTCCATTTTGTATTCACATTCACGCAGGTCGACCTGCCGTCTAAAGGACAAAGTCTTTTTTTGTTCCTGGTATAGTTCCAAAAACAGCTAATCCAGGAAAGAAAGAGAGAAACATGCCTTGTTTTAGCAAAGTACCTACTGGAGCCTGTCTGTTGGTGTGTACTACAGCCTGCTGTACACCTAACACTGCACAAAAAGGTGCGTCAAGCTCTCCCCTCTCTCTCTATCTTTTATATCCTATTTCTAAACTACTACTACCACTATTACTGTTTATATTTAACTCAAAGATAATATTGTATACAACGTCTCGCGTCTCGTGTTGTACTTTTCATTCGCTTCGCCGTCCGTACGAAAGAAAACAGCACATAAAGTTGTCTACCTATTTATATAAATGAATCATGAAGGCTCTGCTCTCATCTCTAATGATTAATGATGCAATGTCACACCTTGCTGAGCTTTGCTATTTGCTAAAATCCTGTTATATACTCCAACATCCGTGCAGTTATTCTCCATTTTTGTGCGAGCACATGAACATAAAATTCAACCTTCATAAACACGAGGAGAGCAGCAGAGAAAGCTTGTTCCGCACAAACTTGACATGTATACATATAATATTATGTGTAGGTAGGTAATACCTATGCCAAGAGATCCTAGCAGCCGAGTAAATACCATTACATTGCAGGGAAAGTTGATACTCCCTCTCCATTTATTTCATCTTGCTTACAAGTCAGCTCGAGACGGAGGAATGTGAACACGTGTCTTTCTATGTTAACCAACCTAACTAACATGATGAATCGGAATTCCGCGCACGTGTGTCTGTTTCAAATGCTACTTGATATAATTTGACAATGGATTTTGACACAATGTGATTGACATTTGATTTATTTGTGTGTGATTCATGTACATCAATAACAAGTACTATATGATGATGAAGTTAAGAAAGAAAGAAAAAGATATATTAAATAACAATGTATTTGTGACGATGATGAGTCGCTTTAATATAAATTAAATTCTGGTAACCAGCGTAGAAGGAGAGGACACTGAAAGCACAATGGGAGAGAAAATAGATGAAATTATTGTCAAGCCGAAGCGGGTCTTGTATTACGACAACGTTCTATATATAGTCACTAGCCCGGACCAACAGCTTCACATTATTTCATTTGACATGACAGTGACATCATATTATAAATTGCCATTCATTTCTGCTCTACCGCACATGTACGGGTTGGCAAACTGTATAAAAAATGGAGGCGAGCTTCGTTGAGGAGAAACGAAATAAGGTAAACTATTAATATTGTACCCAAAACAGTATTTACGACTAAAAGCAGCTTTCTGGGGAAATTCAATCTTAATTTTTTTTTTAAAGTGGACATCTAAATTTCGAGCACACTAAATGTTTACATAGGTACATACGTATATATTGTTATGTTATGTTATTAACTTGAATTCTGGTGGTGGTGTACTTACCAATAACATCATGAATGGTGGCTGTCTCATTGCAAGCAACAAAAACATTGTAGAAGCTAACCATGACCAATCCCCCTTTAGAAGCCTAGAAGAACATACAACAATATACATAAATAAATTTTACTTCAATTACTCACTACGCTTCATCAATTACTCATTGTCACTTATGCAAGTACATATGTTTGACAAACTAATAGTCTCAAAACACATTAAAGTGCTGTCACAAATGAAAAACAAGTACATGCCTAGGTAGGTATATTTATGTATTTGATGTTCATTATTTGCACACGGATATTATGTGACAGTGCCATCATGATAAATGCCGGTTATTTTGACGTATGCATAATGAATTTGTATGAGAGTGTACTTGTTTCCAGCGAGAAGACTAAAAGCTAAAAAAACAAATAAGTGGTGGTGACTATACAAACTGCTGATTCTCTCTGAATGTTAAGTTGCGCTATATGTGCTGTTCTTAACACAAAAGAGGCAAACGACAAGTGACACTATTTGAATTAACTTTAAGAACCGAAAGCTCTATATATAAAACACTATCATGTGTTTAATAGGCTTGCTCTTGAATTTATATGCATAAAATTAAAAATGCTAAAAAACAATCTGTTTCCGAGTCACAGCACCACTGGGGCGTCAAGAGAGCAAAAAGCAAATGCATGTAAACAAGGAAGGAAAATACGTACGCATACACGCTACAAAGTCATTAGAGAAGGCGCAAATGGGGGAGAAAGTTTGAACTCAAACAAACAAAAGGAATTGATACATATATACAACAACATGATGTAGTATATCTGCAAATGCAAACGGAACTTTTAGCACCGCGCCTTCCAATAAATAGTAATTTACGTATATTTTGCTAACAAGAACAACAGCAAACGAATTCCTCTTCCATTAACCATTATAAGTAACACACAAAGTTGTGTGCAACTCCCTATCGCTCTCTTGATAGTCAGCATACATATAATGTAGTTTGTAGTACGCAATTGGAGTTTGTAGTATGTAACGTGGTGGTAGTGGTGTGGCACAAGTAAAAAGAAAAACAGGGTAATAAGTTAACTCATCAACTGGGAGAACGAACCGGCGAAACAAAGAAACCACTCAGAACAAGATTATTTGACTCCAATAAAGAGTGGTTCACTAGTAAGTTCTAGGCACTTTTGTTGTTTTTTCTCCTTATACGCCGCTATACAAGAAATACGCAATGTATACGATACTGCGTCACAAACTCTTCTCGACTTCCTTTTTCTTTACATCCAACTCATTCAAGTGAAAAACTATACTAAAACGACATTTATATTTATATAAATATAGTACATATGTATATCTGTATTGTATTTGTGTGTAGTTTGTACTAGCACAGCAGTTGCTGTATGAAAATTTATGTTCCAGTCTCGTGTCGCTTCATTGCTCTTCATTGCAAAGAACCCAGGAAAAGTTTTTTTGTTTGCACCTCCTCTCTCTCATGGGACAACAAAAGAAGACACATTTAAACACATTTTTGGTAGATATAAACAAGTTAACTAATCTAGCACAACTATAATACCAATATACCACCACCATCAAGTACGCATTTCAAGAGTATTGTGTCCAAAAACTCTTTTTTTTATAAGTTGATTATAAAAGTAAAAGTTAGTGGATATATAACCTATAGCACCAGAGGATGCTCATCATGATGATGATAATGATGATGAAAAGTGTTCCACAAATGTCAGCAACCAAAACTTTTCATCACAAAAAAGGGGATGATGATAGGTATGCTTTGCTTATGCATATACCGACCATGTAAAATTGCATCTGCAAACAGATTTATGTAACGACAACATGGTGTATATAGATATATGTAAGTATAGTCAAGTTTAGTAGTGTTTAAAACAATGTATATGATTACATCTTGAATATGGGACAAAAGATAAAGAAAGTTTATGCATACAGACATCAAAAGGACAAGCAATGTGCAACGGGGATGTGTTAACAAAAGAGTTTCAACAAATTTCAGTCCAAGGTCTCTGAATGAGAGAAAATCAGACAAAATGTTATGATTCATCAGTGTTTTGATGATGATGATGACAACGTTGAGGACCATGTCGTGAAATAATAAAATGCATTGTCAAACGCCATAATGATTTCTTGTCTGTCTAAATTAGTAGTGGATAGATGATTTCGTAACATGAACATAGTAAATGCACTACTATAATAAAAAAAGTTATTATACTTTTTGGTGACGCAAAGCATTTTTTTATGATTATCATTTGAAATTAATAAAAGTTGAAAATGGGGAAAGAGAGAGAATTTTGAGGAACTTACAACAAGTTTGAGAATCTCGTCAGGCACATTTCGGGAGTGATTACAAAGGGCCGAAGCAGCTGAATGACTGAATATCACAGGGGCACGGGACACGGCCAAAGCATCTCTCATCGTCGACACACTCACATGGGCCAAGTCGACTATCATCCCAAGTCTGTTCATCTCAAGCACCACCAGCTGTGCTCAGCAATGAATGAAAAAGAGAATATAAAAGAAATAATCATAAAAAGATGAGAGAGGATAGAGTATTAAAAAACTCCATAATAGAAGTATTATGAAACAATAAAAAATATTATAGCAGAGTTGGATTTTTAAATAAAAACCCTTTTTATTCCTTCCATATTTACTACTTGAGATGCAAGCGGTAAATGTATATATATATATATCCCTATAATACGTATGTATATATACTCATATTACTCCTCTTTCAATTTTTTTTCATCAAATTTCATATTAAATTAAAATGGTTGAATGCGATGGCGCTCTTTTTTCTCGAAAGTTAAACGTAATTCAAGGGCAAAAGCTTAATAAAAAATTGAACATAAAAAGTGCAAAAATTATTCAAGATGAAATTGCTATTTTTAAAAAGAGATTTCATCACATTACAGCAGTTATCGTTATCATCATCAGATGAGTCATTCATTACACCATACATTCCTTTGGAGTTTTAAAAACCGGCAGTACGGAAAATTCCGCGGCAATAAATGCCAAGTATCTTATTACATTATTGCCCTGCCTTATTTTTCTTCTCATGCGAATTTAATTACAGCGGTATGTACATACCTACAATAAAAAAATCATTTTCCATTTTATTTTCTTGTTCAAATAAAATATTAACTAAAAAATACAATTTTCACAGTTAAAAAGAAAGAAAAATAGGAATTCGAATCTACGTATGAAGAAGGAATCATGCAGGTTGTATATATAAAGCACAATGAGTTTGTGATTTATTTGTTCGTGGAATGATATTGCAGAGTATACAAATAAAAAACAAGCAACAAGGTAAATAAATGACATTTTCAAGAGATAAATACGACAGTACTTAAGATTAAAAGGGAAAAGGTAGTATACGTCGTTCGTGTGTATATAATACACAATGTCTCCTTTCAAATTTGATTCATGAAAAAACCAATTCAATTCAACTTGTATGGAATACATGGAATGCAAAAAACAAGTATTTTCCTTTAACTTTTCCACTTCTTTGCTACTACTACTCAATAAAATATACTTATGATGATGATCATGTTACATATATATCTCTCTTTCTACTTGTGGGAGCTCAATACATGCACTCTTTACTTACATCTTTTGTCCTCTCTCTCTCTCTTTCTCTCTTTCTCTATCTGTCTCACTCTCTCTGGGGAATTCAGACATTTCAGTTTTCGCTTGTGCAAAATTGTAAAACTACCTGTGTATCTGCCGAACTAAAAAAGATAAGAAAAAAACTATCTTTTCTTTCTACTATTCTATGCACTCGCAAGGCCTCTCAAAGGCATACTACTATTATTTGTTTCCAGAAATATTATATGTACCAAAAGTATCAATACATCTCTAGATAATCAGATGGAGAGACATATAAAAAGGGAATATAAACAACGCATCACACAAAAAAGGAGAGATATAGCTATATAATATACACATTTCTTGTCTGTCGCTTATTTTTCTGCTTGCCTTGTACAGTGACAAAAGCATTTTCCAATACTTCTTTACGCAATAAAAACAAGAGGGAAGAGTCGAAAAAGGAGGGAAAAAAGTCATAAAGTTTGCTTTGAGTATCGCTGAGACTGCATTATTATCCATTTTATTGAGATTTTGAATACCTTTCCGAATTCCGTAAGGCCACCACGTCCCGGAAGGTAGTTCTCAGATGCAGCTGAATCCGCCCTGTGAAAAAAGAAGAAAAAAGAGTAAACAAATGAATCCAAAAAATAATATTTTTTTCATATAAAAGAGTGAATGGAAAAGAATGTTTTTTTCACAATAAAAATATGTACATAAAAAATGTAAAAAAAAATATTGAACACGCACGCACACACACACAAACAAACAAACACATTGGTTTTTTCTGAATTGGGCATGAAATTACAAGTCACTTTCTCAGGATGGATGTGTTTTTTTCTACCGTTATCCTTTTGCAGAATCTTTTACTTTTTTATTTTTCTTACCTCCGTCTGTAGTATGCATGCTGCAGGAAGGAAGGAACCAACATGCCAAACAAGTATAATATAACATTATGTATACTCCGAGTACCTTATCTTGCTCATTTCGATCCTTTTTATAAAGCTTTATCAGAAGAAAAGATGAAAACGTTGTACACACATAAATACGACGACGACATTCATACTTACAAAACGACTTATTTTTCTTCTTCATAAAAATAGATTGAAGGAAGCGGAAATTTAGGTATGTATATAATGTTAAAACTCATTTCCTCAACTAAAACCTTTACAACATGAGGAGAAAAAGCAGAAAAAGCGTGCTTGCCTTTTCTCCACAATGCTCTCACTTTCTTCACTTTCACATTAGTATTCTGTCTTTTTTTTGCTGTACAATCTTTTGTGTACTAACGGAACTAATGTTGATGTTTTTGCTGTTGCTGCTAGGAAAAAGAGGTACAATAGTGTGATAGCAAAGCGGAAGCATTGTCATGTAAAAACGTGAATACACACGCACGCTCTAGTACTACATAATATGTACCTATGTTTATTGTGTGTATGAATTTATATACACCGACATAGTATTTAGCTGCTTTTGCAGTTGTTGTATGACTGCCGAAAGGATCTTTTTTAAACTTTATATATAGCTTGCAAAATAACAGCCATTTTAGTAGACACCATTTCGATAAATATAGTAGCTACGTAAGTATAAGCCATTAAATAATGCACCAAACCGTAACACTTTTTTGCATGCTTGCTTTCTCTTATTTAGGTTATGTTGATACAGATGAGATCCGTGTTGTACTTTATACTTTTTACCAAAGCAAAGTAACAAATGTATGTATAAAAATACGCATTATACATTTATATGAGCATTTTCCTGTAAGATGTGTGTAGTAGGTATGGAAAGTAAGTGATGTGAGTAAGTAGTAAAGTTCATAACTCCATGAAATAACAACACCAAAAAAAGCCAGTTGTCAGTGTAATAAGAAAAACAAGGGAAAGGAGCCGTATCATTGTTCATACTTCATATTGTACCATTTACCATTGACCCTCTCGTGGACCGTGTGTTTTTCCCAACATACCTTATATATTTTATAGGTATACTAGAAACACTCATACACTTTTTTGTATATGCAAGACTACAATGAATACAAAAAATAAATGTACTGCTATATAGGCATGTACTATGTACAATCAAACATGCCAAACAGCCATGTTGTTAAGTATATTACAACATTTCACATAATATATATCTGTATAGAGTCGGATGAGGATGATGATGACAACGATAATATTATCCAACTTGTAAATGTTGCGCGAACAAAAACGCCATTTTGTGTGACCCCCAAAGCGAAATATTATGCTGTTGTTGTAGAAAATGAATGCAGACTTTCACCATATCCATACACATATATATATAACAAGTAATGTTTGTTATGATTATGATGACTAAAATTTAGCAATAGTACATGCCACACCAAATACGTACTTATGTAAATGTGCACAAATATGTACAGTAGCAGCAGCAGTAGCAACAACAAACCAAGTTATGAATGTGCTTTAATAGTTTTTTTGGGGGTAGATAGTCATGGTCATAGTCATTGTAGTAGATAGATAGGCAGCAGGGCAGAACATATAATAATATCTAATTTAGATGCAGACTTGAACTCTGCCATGTACAACGACTACACAGTCATTGTCGTCATCATCATCAACATCGGGGAAAAATAATATAGTTTTCCACGCATCAAAGACTAATATAAAATAGAAAGAAATTTTCTCCCGTCTCATCTTCTCTTTTAGGCAAAATATGCAACCAGATAAGAAGGGAAAGAAGGCATTATGTGTGTGAGGGAAAAAAGTATGCAGCAATAATAACATTGCATATTATACATTTATAGTAATGTAAACATATTACTATTTACTTTTTTACAAAGTACAAATAAATACACAAACACAAACAAACAACACGCATGCATATTTATGTACATTCGTACAAGGATCCATTTTTAGAAGACCATTAAGCCTTGAGATAGAGCATCATGATAGCCACAGATTACAACTCCACTCCCGTTATTTTTTTACTACTGTCAACCAGCCTGACTTTTACTGCACACTTTCCAGTATAATATTTGCCATGATAAAAAAAGGAATCCCTTCTTTTTGACTTTGTACAAGATAGCGGCGCGGCGGTGGTAATGCCTAGTGTAAATAAAGTAGGCTGCTTACTTATGCATTCTTCTATTTCCTGGTTTTGATATAGCCTGATAGTTTTGCCCTCTGATGCTACATAAAAGCTAAAAGCTGAATAAATGAATGCAAGAATCGATTTATAATATGACTAGGAAATTTTATTGACGGAAAAAACTAACGTTGTTACAAACACAGCGGATGTTGGAGACAAAGGGAAGAAAAAAAAATAATAAAAAGGATTGTCATGTTAGTGGGTGCAATTTAGAACTTTAATGCACAAGAGTCACACTTGGGGATTGAGTCTTTCTCTACAGAGGCTGGTTAAGAGTAAAAAATGTGTTGTGCAAGTAGTACAACTACATATTATAACAGTAAACAAAAAGTACATTAACTGTAAGTATATATGCACGGAAAAAACTCCACATTTACTTTTACCATTAATTTGAGATAAAAAAGAAGCGAATTTCATATAGAACTATACATACATATTATATTTACTTTTACTGGCATATACATACACAGATTTACATAATGAATTAGTGTCACGATAATAATTTTATGTACGAGTATACATACGTATACGTAGGCGGAAACAAACAAAAAAAAGGATGAAAATATATGCCATGTGCCGGTTGTGTGTGGGCAGAAAATAAATTTGATTAAATGTCTTTGTAGAGTAGTAACAGAGCATGACTAACACGGAATCATTAATGCTTTAAACATTTGAATTCTCTCCACCTCTCCTCTCCACACAAAAAACATAATGTATGCAAATAGGTACAACTAATTCTATCTACCTTTCACCTATACAGTATTATTCAAATGCAAATGATTATTATGATTAAAAATTTAACCTTAAATTTAAAAACCATCATTTTCAAAATAAAAGCGCATTTTTAGTACAGGCAGAGTACAGAATTTCTGTATTGTCTCTGTATCCTTACTTTAAACATCCATGAAATCCATGAAATGTACACCAAACCAAATCAAGCAAACAAACTATCAAGTCTCCTGATTGCAGCACCATACTTGTTCTTTTTTCTCAAGGTAGATTAGTATATATGTGAAGTGTGGATATGTTACCCTTAAATAATTCATTTCATAAAGGATTTTAAAAAATATCATGCAGGGAAGGTATTTTTGTTATTTTCGGTAATTATTTTTGTTTTTACCGACGACATAAAACTTCAACTTTATCCCCAAAACTTCCTTTTTGGGGTTTATTGTTAGCCCAACAAACTATTGATCTAGCTGGGAAAAGGAGTAAAATAAAATGGTTACATAAAACACATCAGCAGAACCCCGACTTTTTTAGGTCCACCTTTTGTTACAATCTAACATATGTATCCCTTTATAACAAGTGTCCAAAGTAGTATAGAAAAGTGTGTTGTGTTGTATACAAAGCATTTACCGCGATGCTCATCTTCTCTCCACCGTGAATGCAACACACGTTTTCGTTAAAGTTACACGCGCTTCAATTACTACACGAGTTGCTGCTAGCTTCATTCACACTAACTTAATTCATCTCCATTGAAATGACGAGGCACATGTACAAGAGACAAAACAGACTGAAGGTGGAAGAGTAAGCAGAAAAGGGACACTTTTTGTATCATTTTCCTGATGCGTTTTACAATGGATAAAATTGAACACACGAAAACAACTTTCCCCATTTTATATCAACTCTAATGAAAAGGGCAGGAGTATACTATAGTAGTTAACTCACAGTAGTGTAGCTTGTGACAGACACTGTTTCGGTCCTCCTTCTTGACTTACTTAGCTTTGTGTCTGTTTTTTTGGTGCAGAGAGGCTGTGATTCTACACATAGTAAACATGATGTAGAGACAACTTTGAGCACGCCAAAGCCGGAACCTCACACAATCACGGACTTATGCACATACACACACACGGTGTGGGGGCTGTGCTGTGTGTGCTCCACACACTACTAAATTCGTTACATGTCAGTTTTTCTCATGTGATGTGGCTTTTTATACAGCGAATGAATAGAGGAAAAAAAGCGTTCAGTTGCATCTCACGGCACCATGAAGGATTCATTAGCATCCAACAAAAAAGCCGACTCAAGTGTTTACTCTTTGCAGTCATTTGGATAGCCGACAAAGTGTGCATACAGATAGTAAAAAACCATACCACCCATCTCCTCTGTGGGTTTCGAGTATTTCCAATATGCGTGCTATAAGTTTAGAGTGTACACAATGTATTCAAATAGGTACACAGGAAATTTACGGAAGTGAAAGTAAAACTGCTTAACATGGAAGAAGAAGAGAGTGCATGGGGAATGGAGATGAGGGGGTGGGAAGAGAGGAGTGAGACGCGAGACGTCAGAAAAAAGTAGTGGAAATCCATATTCCACTTTGGAAATCACATCATGTAAAGAGGCCACGGGAAAGGCAGATGTGTGATGCATGAATACCTCGAATCGAACTACTCTGCAAACTCGACGCTGGCATATAGTACTACACACAAACACATTATGTGCATACTAGGAACCAACTACAATCAAGTTGAAAAATCTGCTGAGCTGTCCAAATGTACAATGTTTGCCACTAGCTCGACAATATTACATTTGACATATATCTTTTTTCGGATATAAAGCTGTCGCATCCTTGTTGACTCCTATTGTAGCCTTCGGACAATTTATTATGATATTATTGGTAAATGTGAAAATGATATTTATTTTATCGTCATCCGCGGAGGTTAGAAAGAGAGGATGTTTGTGCTGAAGGCTGAAATTCGGGTTTATCGGACGATGAAACAAGCTGTATACCTAAATATACATTACACAGTAGGTATGTGAAGACGTAGGTATATAGTTTGCCCGGTGTGATGATAGGTACATAAACGATTACAATAAATCGCTTCCATGAACTAAAATGTATCTCTCATCGCTTTTGATGAAATTGGCCCCGGCTTGCTTCCATCAGCATCTCCGGCAGCAGTGTACATTAAATACAATTACGTTATTCCAAAAATTTGAAAAAAATTGGCCTTGTCATCTTAAACACTTTTTGTAATTGGAAATTATTTAATTATTTTCCTTAATCTGTAAATACAGGACTTGTGTGAA
>JAITYZ010002748.1:0-18209 GCA_027744595.1 Paronellides praefectus
ACGGTCAGACCAAATTGAAAAGCTTGTTGTGCGCTCAACTGTGAGAAATGAATTTACTGATTTATTCGATGCGAGACATTTTACAGATTGTAGCAAGGCCATTATACGTTGATTATCTCTACTTACTGCCACTTCATAATCAAATCAATAGCACAAACTATAATCCTACTTTTATCTCCTACAATTTGTGTGTAGGATGGCATTATGTTCAAATGCTATTTATTAATGAGACAGATACAATGATTTTATTTTATGATCTGCTCACGGTCAACGTAGCATGTCAAAAATAAGAAAAAAAACAATTCTCTGGCGTACTTTAGTACAAGATTACTCAATATAAATGTGTTGTATAGTTGTATGGGGGTACTATGTACCTATATTGTGCAGTTACGTAGTCATTGTTAATGATGTGTATCATTGATGATATAATGATCAATGTTCATTACAAAGAGATACGTAATAAATTATGGTGGTTATCAGCTCAGTTGGTTGTTAGCGTTTTGTATATATGAAAGAAAATTGATTATAAAGGAAAGATTTATGAAATGAATGTTCGAATTGTAGAATTTTTGTTGGACAAATAGAAGTAGCCAGCAAGTCAGAAATTTGTAGTCTATCAAAAACTAAATTACACTGATATATCAAGATACAAGTCATATTCTTACAGATTACCTGTACCCCTCGCTGCTTAATATCTCATCTGAATCCAGTCATTATTTTTACATTGATTATCCAAATCAAAATCTTGTCTCTCAACTAAACTCATCCTGAGAAGTTTCGATTAACAAAATCTGATTGCTTCAATAATGGCAAGATTAATCGCTACGATGAATGAAATAATATTTTCGACTCTACTTAATTGCAGGCTTTAATGTTTTTGATGACTTACAAATTATTAACATTATTTATTTCATTATCTTCTGATGCATGTAGTAAAGTTATGCATTGTTGTTGCATGCATGCATGTATGTAATTTTAAATTATTACTATGGTTGTTCCTAAAGCTTACCGAGTCATTTCAAATGTTACTTGGGTCAGTATATGCATTGCATGATATGGGTGGAGAGAATAAACAGCGAGAAGGAAAAAGTCGAAAAGCGCTCTCGATATGCTGCGTTTTTATATAACGAATAATGGGAGGATCTCTAAAATAATGTTAAAGCTGACCAGAATTCTCAAATAAAAAGTTCATAAAGTATGTAACAGTAGTATTGTTTTCCTAGTTTTCAATTAGTAAATTAACTACGCAAGTAAGTTTCTGCGTATGTTGTATCATATAAATGTTGAATGTCATATTTTACCATGCCTCTTCATCCGCCTACTTGTGGTTAATTTTGACCAAACTACATACTCACAATCCACCAAGCTAACTGAAATGTGTCAAAACTAAAGCCTCGGGAAAAATGATTTTTTCCTACGGTTTTTCATGCCATTTCCGTTCGGTATTTCACACAAATCAAAAAACGTACAACATACATACATACGTGTACCAATTACATGCATGCATATATTCTCTGTCCATTCCGCTTGGCCTACCATGAAGGACTTATGATTTCAACTTAATTCTAGTTCAATGGGAGCTCGAAGACAGGCTTATGAATTCTGACAAATGTGGACAGGATCATTTAAAGATATATAAATGCATAATATTGTATTGTGCTTAGATATATGCGGATATGCTTTCTGACAAAAATATTAGCGTTTTTGTGGCAATTTCCTTTGTTGAAGAATCGTAATGGGTTTTGTAGGGATGGAGACTGAGACCACAGCTTTCAATTAAACGACTTTGGCGCAGGACGAGCGTCAAAGGTTTGTGCTTTTTATACATGAAGATGGTGTGACTACACTTTTGAGATCAATAATCGTTATAATAATAAGGCATACCGTTTTTTATGCTTTCCCATTATGAATCCTAAATTACAGTGTGAAAACTCCCTTGTGGCTTGACTACATCGGTTCATTGCAGACACATCTCTAGGTTTTAAGCAGTGATATGCAACGCACTTGGTTTTGTACACGAAGAAATGCACTTATAGTTTATGATTTACATTGTTCAGGAAATAACGGGATGATGTACAAAAGTAAAAATTAAGACAAAAATGGGGAAATTGTAACACTTCACACTCATATGGCCACAACAACATGGTAATATATTATATTTATGCCATTTGCACTTGTGCAAAATTTGCACTGCAAATGGGGTAAAAGTAGGCTGCTGTTTGCTCTTCGGCACTTTACATTATTTACAAAAAATAGGCACCACTTTACGGTACATCTTTCCAACGAAAAGTTTTTCGAAAGAAATCGTAGGCCATATTTTTCAAGTCACAAGTTGAAAAAAACAATCGATATTCCTGAAAAAACTCTTTTTGAAGTATAAGCAGTAGTGTTGGCCATGTGTGGCATACATGGCCTACAATTTGCAGAACATCTCATAAATTATGGGGAAAATATTGAACAACGGGTTGACTTTAGTAATTCATCATAAAATGCAGTGTAATAATAGTCGCTTTATTATTTTCACACTTCAGTAAATTTCTTAATGGTAAGTTGTCTTGTTAGTCAAGAACTTTGTCTAAAATCCTGAAAATAAACTTATGACAACGAGTCTAATACTCTTTTCCTTACGGAATGACTAAATATTTTATACACGCGTTGTACATATATATCATATGTAGGCATGTGAAAAGTTTTTGTTTAAGTCATCATCATCATTGTGAAAGACAGTATGCTGCACAAATTTCTCCTCGATATTTATTATAGCTATGCCACTTTTTGAATGTCATTACATCTGAGTGTTTTTTATTGTGAACTTTTATTAAGATTTAAATCATGTAAGTTCTTAAATTTCCCAACTGCAATCTTTTCTTAATAAAAGAGTATTTACATTCAAACTATTCATTCACGCCGATCTTTTTTCAAGGTCGAAAGAACGCATACTTATGTAGGTATATATGTACAATATTCTCCACACAACATTGCATCACTTACCCAAAATCCAATATATCACAACAATAATCAAGCCCCCTATTTCGTATTTCGAATGGTTGATAATATGCATCTTACTTTTTGGTACAAAAGGCTGAACAAAAAATAAGAAGGCTGTTTTATCTATTAGAAATATTTGTCTTACATACCACTGCACATAAATTTTTGTAAGTAAGTTGTATATTTATATTCTTTGAGCGTTTCAAAAAATTACAACAATAAATGAAGTAATCTGTAGTCAGTAATGAGTTTCAAAATTGAGAATTCAAGACTCCAGGCAGATTTTAACATTGATAGCTGTATACATATTGTGAGGTAGGAAGTTTGAAGGAGGCCTATTTTGTGCATAAAAAAAGATTAAACCAAAATGTCAACATTGTTAGAAATTTATAGAGAGAGCCACCCTATTGAGTCGTCCCATTGGGATTTTTTCCGTGAATTACAGCCTAAAACGAACCCGGTTGTCTTTATTGAGTACAGCACATAAATAAGCTCTCACATTCATATCACATCCGAACACACTTAAAATGTGAGCATGATACAAATTCGGAACAACAGGACAAGAGTGATTTCCGCGTTGACTTACTGCATACGTGACAACGTGACCGTTTAAATTATGTACATCTTAATATGCCTCATGGTGTGTGTAAGCAAACATTCTAGACAGAGACCATTTGCTGAAATTGGTAGATATATACATTGGCTCAAGGCTATTTAAATTAGACTCAAAAAGCATTTTAGCTTATGCTCAAGGTTCCACGAGAACGTGAAAGAAATATTTGGTTGCTGGAAACAAACAACTCTCAGATCATGTTTACCGATGATCAGAACAAAAAAGCATAATGTGTCATCATCACACGAAACAGTCTCTAACCAAAACCAAAGTATGCAAGATGCATTGTGAATGAGAAAGGAAAAAGAAGAATGACATGTTGGCATGATGAAATGGAATGAAACAGCGTAGCATTGAAATACTATACAGTAGACGGGGTAAATCGGTATGATTACCACACTCGAAGTCACTAATTTCAAGGAAATTGCATAGTCATCTTTCTAGTTTATTTGAATAAAAATGTTTGTGGTTGATGATGAAATGACAATTGCTTTCTCATCATCATGCTTCTTGTCATCATGGTAAATAATAACAACAATGATAACAACAAAAAATTGTCGCTGTGAATTCAACCGTTATGTTTGTGTATTCATAATAACTGTGTCGGTTTTGTATACTTGTCACCAAGGTGTCGAGCGAAAAATTTTCTGTGAAACTTTTTCTATGAGACCGCGATTTGAAAGCACGTAAACAATGAAAAACAGACCACGTTTTCATGAAATAATAGGTCCACTTCACAAGATGTTACATCAAGTTCCATTCAACAGACATATTTGTATGAGTCGGGTGGGTGGTAATGTTACGAGATTTTCTAGTAATCAGTAATGGATCTTTATCTTACTTTCAGTCTAGGGGAAAAGACATTGACGTCCGACTTGCGGACGTGGAGATCCGACCCTATTCGGACGTCGAAGTCCGACTTGCGGACGTCCACGTCCGACTTGCGGACGTCCACGTCCGCATAAAATTTATAAAAAAAATAATCTATATTTTAAGCGTGTGCGTTGTACGTTTACCGCATTGTGTACTACCTGCTCCAAGTTCTGGCGTGTGGAAATGCTGGCAGTTACTAGTACAAACTTTGACCCCAAATATCTCCGAAGGTCCTTGGACTAGTACAAACTTTGACCCCAAATATCTCCGAAGGTCCTCGGTAGATTTTAAAAGTCCTCGGTGTAAAGTTTCTAAATGTGCTTAACTTTATATTCCAAAAATAAAAATCCCGTTACTCCTTTAATTAACCCCGTTACTTTTTAATTAAAGCAAGTTTCCTGCTTAATTATTCATTTTGTTTACTCATTCGGACGTCCACGTCCGCAAGTCGGACTTCGACATCCGAATAGGGTCGGATCTCGACGTCCGCAAGTCGGACGTCAATGTCTTTTCCCCTAGACTGACTTTGTAACTTTCAGGCACTGCCTGGCAGGCAGGTAGTATTTTTTCTTTTAAAATTTAAAATTATGCATCTCATCTAAAACTTGTACTGTTCTTCCTTCTTTAGAGTTACTTTGGTTTATTACATGTTTGTTTTGACGAGTAAAAAATATATACATATGGCCAAAAGTTTTAAACATATATAGGTATGCAATTATACAAACAACATAGCATAACATAGGTACATATAATGAAAGAAATTTATAAAAAACAGCAATTTCAAGAGTAACGAAACTACCGCACTGGTGCAGTGCCCAAGGTACTTTAAACAAAAAAAGAACTAAACCACAACTGCTCCAGTAAACTATAAAACTCTATTCTTGACATAAATTAAACACGTTTCAAAGTTGTTACGCATTGGATATATATTCCTGTTACGTAGGTATTATATTTTTACATTTTACGATGCATGTGTGATATTATATTGCTCATGTGTACTATAATATCTATAATTATAGAGTTTTAAAACGATACAGGTGCCTTTTCAACATAACCATTCCCCACAGAATACAAATTTGTGGTTTTTATGATGATCATAACATTGTTACCCATTTTCGTGGCACACAGCGATTTTGATGTTGATAGCTTTTGTGTTTGTGGTCCATAAAAAAATGAGTTCGGGCTGAAATTGAAGAGATCCATTTCCACGCATAAATTATTGCGGCTTACCAAAGACATGTGGTTTGATGGCAAATAAGCAAACACACAATGACAAGACATATGGCAAAATAGTGTATAAAATACACGGTGATAGGGTGCACTACATTCTGATCTGTCTCATCGTAACTACCTATCATTTCGTTTTATAACACGAAAAGTTGTCACCAACTTTTGTTTGCACATGCCGTGGTGTGGTGGGTGAATTTCCACATTTCAAGCTAGGCTTACTGAGAGTTTTGATGTTGTTGAGTAGAAAAGTAGGAAATAAGAAAAGTTGGTAAGAAAAGTCTATTTTTTTGGTAAAGAAATGTAAGCTTCCTACTTATCAAAACTTGCCACATTGACAGTTATCGCGTCAAAATATAGTTCATTGGGATTTCGAAAGAGTTAAAAGCTACTTTGATGGTTTCTGGAACATGTAATACTTTCACTCTTATAAATTAGCTTGTTGAATATTTCATGGTATTATTACATTTTTTTGGCAAAAAAGACAAAAGCTTTTTACGTTGAACACTTACCAAGATTTAAGTAGAAATTAATGGTCTTTAACATAATTGTTCTCGTTGGTTCTCCTTGCCAACGTCCTGATCTCTAACACTTAAAATTATTAAAATTATTATTTGGTATACTATATTTACAACAATTCGCTGTATTTGTAGAACTTTAATATTTAATAGTATTAACCCACACGGCGTGTCATAAATGTTACATGAGTAAGCAAGCACCTTTGGAAAGTTTTTGGCAACTAGTAGTAATTACAACAAAACCATCAGGTTTATCGAGGGAAAAGAGAGAGAAAGGTTTTGCGTATAGTCATGGCACTATAATATTTATGAGTAGATTAAAGACCATTCCAGAGTCTGGAATCCAGACGCACTTGAATTATGGGCGGATTACTATCAACTAGCCTTTTGGACACCGAGAAAACATGTGCATTTGAAAGTGATCTACATACACGTCTCTATACTCTCATACTGTAATAAAAAAATAGCAGATTTACTATATCCGCTTGTCACGCGTGCTAATTTTAGTTATATTGTGAGAATTACAAGCATATTGTATATTATAATTTTAACTACCTATTTTCGTAAAACTTTTCCTTAAAAAAGTAAGTAATCTACTGGAGATTATGGAAATGCTAGCAGCTGTTTTATAACAAGTTACTGTATTAAGTATTTACCTTTTTTGCAACAAAAACTTTGTGAATTCCCATGCATGTCCAATTTAGTGTCATTGTCATACTACATGTCTCGTTAGATTTAGCTAAACTTTTGAAAATGAAACATTACAAATGTCTGTTGCCTAAAATACATGCATAAAATTTATACACATACAGTATCCGGACCCCGACAATATTCTCACATAAATTTACATCTTCGGCTTCACACAATTATGTCAAATTCGATAGTTTTCACGCAAATTAAAAAATACATTTTGTGCATGACCCTTAAAGTGCATTAAATCTACAAAATTACGATTGATGTTTTTCACTTTACTTTGAAAATACATTTATGTAGTTTGTAATGTGGCAATTTAGCATGCACATCTCGTTATAGTCTGAATGTATAAATTATATAGTCTCACGGTTAGACTCTAACCTATTCCTTTTGGGGATTTTGAAATTAAAAGTATATGGTAGTCTAGTCACGTCGTTGTGCATATTATTTATCTATTTTTTATGTGAAATTAAATGTGTTCTCAAAGAGAACTTCTCATGGACCATGTTATGTAATATAATATCGAAAGAATGTTACTTCTGGGAATCTCATGAACTCAAGAATATCAAATATTGAGGACATTCCGAGACAAGAGACAATCAAGTTTCTATTTCTAAAAGGTGAAAGTTTGAAAATCATACGGATCATATTGCACTGAAGGCATCATATTGCATTTATTGAGCTCAAAGAGACATGACAGAAGGAGAAGAATCACCTTTTTAACTATAGACGTATTGCACGTGTATTTCTGTACTAATATTTCAGTCATGAAATGGCTCATACGCAGTTCATGTGTTAAGATTTTACTATCTTCCTCACACTTACATTTCTGTATGATATTCATGTTTCAGCATTCATGGTTGATTTCAAATCATCGCCCGGTACAAATCTCGGAAGTAGAGAGTTTTTCTAGTCTCGATTGGAGCCAGTAGCCATGTTTAGCAGCTGCTGAAATTAATTAGTTCCCGTTTTGTGCAAAAAAAAATACTTGACCACCATAATAGCATTTTGTGGTTCTTGCTCGGACTCGTTAAATAATTAGTAAAATTCAAGCCTCTACTACTACTTTGGTATTGTTTGGTTGTTACAGTATCCCGTGGCAATGGAAAAGTTATCCCAACACACCAGAGATACGTTGATATATATGCCTAATTCTGCATACAAATTACTCTAGCACTTTAGCTCTCCCCAATTCCAGCTCTTTTCTTTGAAAACTCAGCATAATTTTTCAGCCCTAGTGCTTCATCTGTATGTTCACATTTCTTTGTGGCGACGAACAATGTGTATAAAAAACTGCTCAAAGTTTTATATTCTTCTTACTCAAGTACCATTCCTAATTCACATTTTTTCATACTTTTATCTGCATAATTATGCTGATTCCCAGCTCGCTCTTACACAAAAATGTATTCTTCATCTTTTCACAACAAAACCATAAAAGACTCGACATGAGGATGATTTACGTGAGAGCTCTCCTCTCTTGCTCTCAAGCACACCTTTGTAAAATGCCTGCAGGAAGGAAGGAGTTTAATCCATCTTTTACCGTCTTGAGAGCTCTCTGGTATTTTTTTATTTCTTTCTCTCAACATACAGGAAAGATATTACAACTTCACTCATTTGAATGGAATTGAAGTAGAATTTTTTATTTATGGGGCTGCTGTAAGGCAGCAGGGTTGTGCTTTAAAAGCAAAAAAAGAAACTTGACAAAACACTTTTGTATAAGTGGAACGATATAGTAGTGAGCTATTCATTATAATTGTGATTCACCCTCACGCATGACTTACAGGTACAACAAATTGTATACCTGCACAAGAATAGATGAAAAGGGGTTGAAGTATCGTTTGCTAAAATATTGAAATGTTAATTAGCAATAATTTAAGATATTATTACGTAATTTCTTGATATTATTCACGCTATTCTGCATCTTTTCGTAACCTTCAATTTTTTGACCAATTAAATTTCTCCTTACGGATTATTACGTAGGTATCTTGTTCACATTAACAGCATCCATTGCAAACAAAAAATGTTTAAAATGAACATAAGAATTTAGGGATGTATTTGCATTTAAAACCAAGTTCACTTTTCATGTACATGGCTTCAATTTAAAATGCATTTTTATCGTAAAGTGTTAGCTTTATATCAAGTCTTTCCGTTTTCTAAAACGTTTATGAAACAATCAGACCGGAAAATATTAAAAGCAAAATTTTTCACCTTCGATTATATCATGGTCTATTTGTATAACCATTTAGGTACGTAGGTATTTCATATTTGTTTGCCAGGTTCATCTCCCTTTTAGCATCATGTTTGCATTTCGACAAAATACATGCCCATAATAAGTAATCGATTAGTATGCACTTTCTCTGTTTGAAAATAGGTAAAATACAAGATTTTCTATTACACAATAGGTCAAGAATCAACAGTAGATGTAGTCATATGTAACATGTAACTATATAACTTCATGTTTGTGTTTTGTCTACAAATTTACATGAGAAAAAAACAACAGCAAAAATATATGATATTTTGCCTTGTATACAACTTTTTGTTTCGATTTTTTTTATCTACAGGCTTGTGCCCTGATATGGGTTTTCAGCTTGGGGCTAGTCTTTCCTCCGTTTGTTGGATGGAGCAAATACGTGGTTGAAGGAGTCGGCACTTCTTGTTCCTGGGATTACACAAGCAGAGACTTTCGGAACCGAACGTACTATATCTTTCTCCTCACCTTCGGATTCATCCTTCCAGTATCCATCATCATCATATCTTACGTTGGAATCCTTCATGTCTTTTGTAAGCAGTCCTATCGTATGCATGGATTCTCAAGAAATGGCGGACTCAGCAAGAAAAATCCAACACGAAGTGATCTCAAAACCGTTCAGGTGAGTTTTCTTTGTGGTAACATCCTTGCAGGCATTTCCCAACTTTTCCTCTTTCATTTCGAAAATGATCATCATTATCATGCAGCATAAAGCAAACCATTCATTTTCAATTTTGCAAAACTTGCAGAAAAAAATCACCGATTTTTTGTGTGGATTTGTAAAGCAAATTCACGTCCACCTCCATAAAATTTCTACTTTATTCTCTAACATCAATCACTTCCGCAATCAGTTAATATTGATTTACAGAAATGGAAATTGTATTCCCAATCCTGTACGTGAGAACTACACTACATGTTGGGTGTCAATGACTCGAAACAACGCCCATTCAACATTTTATCTTGTCTATATCCTGTCAAATCAAATCTATTTAAAATGTGAAGGAGAGTAATAAACATTACGACTTTCAGAGGATTTTTAAAACGCCCACAAATTTTATTCTTAGAAATCAAAAGTAACAGGGTCTCAAGTATTTATCAGGAAATTGTTTCTAAATCCATAGATAACCATATCATTAAATATCTGTACATGATAGAATTGGAATTGCCGTTTTGTTTTTTGATGTTTATAATATGGTGTGCATTTTAAGTTGGCAACGGTTTTAAAATCGGCGGAAAGAATGTGTGCATGTCTAGTGTATAAAATACATTACAAGCTGGTAAAACACTCTATTTTGTTTGTAAGCTTTTGTAAGACTTGAATTTCGTAATGCCAAAAGTGTTTAGCCTCTTAAAAGCATTTAGGTAAATATTCTGAAAGCAAACCTTGACTGTAAAATATTTACTTTCCCTAAAACCTCGATGTTGAATAATTTAACATTTTCTTTTCTGACAAAGGGCCACTAATCCCCTTTGATCCATATCTTCAACCATTACATTTTTCATTATTATTCATTCAACATAGCATCAAGTGTGTTATTAATTGAGTACATATATGAGTAGGATCGTGGGAGAAACAAGGAGTAACCAACTCTCCCCGTCCTCCTCCTTATCTTAAAAGTCTCCATTTTCTTCTTATCCGATTTATCTTACTATAACATTGATAGAAAGCCAACATTTACTAGGAATGTAGCCAGAATGCGCGCACAGGTTTGCTAGTTGTTTTAGTTTTTATCTCGGTTATTTCCTTTGTTTGTTTCTTTTTCTACCGATATGATGCAGTAAAATGAGTAAGTACCTATATTTTAAATCCTCCACAGGTGTGTGTGTGACAAAAAGAGCATATTTTAATAGCTGATGTGATCTGCTTTGTTCACCTGAATTCGCAAACTTTTACTGATATTTAAAATGGATCAGAGGAAATATATTTGTGATAGCCAAGTTTTTAATTATCTAGCCTTAGCCTATTATTGTTTGTTAGGTACTTATATATCGAGACAGGATATATTATGGCGGGTGTATATTCACACGTATATCTTTAGTTTATGTCACTTGTGACCTGTAGTTGGTTGTTAACTGGTAATATTTTAAGTGAAAACTGATATCATACCGACCGACATTATTCAGAGTACTTTAAGGCGAAGAAAAGGTGTTGATTTCTTTTTTCTAACCTACGCTCAAGGCTAAAAAAATGAGAGCAGATAAATTGCATTCGTTTGTATTTAATACACAACTTGTTTAACAAGGGTAAGAGATCCATTGTCAGAATTTTAGAAATTATGCAAGAATTCAATTATAGTCACGAACCATATTTTCAACTGCTGCTGACCAACCAACTGATGGTATTAATCATCCATGAATCCATGTATTATTAAATAAAAAACTTACTATTCTACACAAGTTTCCTCTTTTTGATTTATATGATTCTTAATGATCAACCAAAACGTGACGTTTTCAATTTCAACAAAAAAAAGAGGGATATATATGAATTCAATTACAATTGAAAGGCACAAAAGAAAATGACAACGAGAAATAAAGACAAAGGGACATGTTTTTTCTTGTATTTTGCAACAAGGCCACAGTTCAAAGGCGCACGTTTCCTTTTGAAGTGGAGTGGTATTGACAAATAATGTTTATGCTTTTCGTTCTTTTCTCTTTGAATAGTCAAGGAAAACAATTTCTAAACAATTTTGAATTTCTAGGAATATTAAGTTTCTCTGTTAAATTGAATGTTCATGACTTTAGTCACATCTCGTATATCTAGTATATCGTTAGAATAAAAAATAGTTGTAATAATAATAATGACCGCGTAATTAGATGGCATACAAGTTGTAAAGAGTGCATTTTTGTCAAAGTCATACCAACTCACTGTCAGTTTATTCATCAGTGCAGAATAAAGTGCAGTGCTGTCAGCGAGCAGCTTACATGTAAGACATCATTTATGAGGTTCGTAGAAAAACAGTAAAAGACGGATATATAAATAAACTATTTGATGTGTATATAATGATATTGAATAAGCATTTCCTAGAGTCAAGCAAGAACCCCAATAAAATAACGACTAAAAGATGCTTATATTCACATCATCAAATATTGGTTTTCAAAGCGTGAAGTATAAAAGCCGGAATGAATGTAGAATGTTTTTTTTTCTGGTTTTTTGTCAGGTTATTTTATCTATCATAACGTGCTTCCTAGTTTCATGGACTCCATACGCAATAATTTCATTGATCGGCCAATTCGGAGATTCGTCTCTACTTTCCCCACTATCAACCTCTTTGCCAGCTCTGTTTGCAAAATCCTCGGTGATCTACAACCCGTTCGTGTACGGTTTATCACATCCGCTCTTTCGAACTGCGTTCGCAGCATTGAAAGCTCAGTATTTTGGGAAGCGTAATTCCAGTGGAATTTCACTCAACCCACGCTATCCTCATAATAATCATTACACGCGCCCCCATCACCACAACAAGCAAACAGACCCGAGTGGGATGGCAGGAAGAAACGGAAAAACTCAATTGGTCGTGACAGCGAAAGGAAATGGTTCTTACAAAAGCCGACCTTACGACCGGAATGGATATCACTTGGATGGGCAAAAAATGCAATTTGATGGCTTCAAAGGGAAAATTCCAACTCATCTATTACGCCACTTTAATGGTGGTAATAATAACTCGAACAATGGGGCAAATTCCAAGACAGCAGGGCAGTATGACAAGGACCGTGATGCTATGGCAAAACATCAATTTATGACAGAACAAGGTGCAACCATTTCCAGTTGCTCACAGATGACAACTCCTTCCACATCTTTCAGATGTAGACGAGACGTGCACTACTCCAGGAAAGGAGCTTGGATATCCAAACGATTTCAAGGTCCAGCTTCCGAATCTGAGACCACTGTAAGGACTGCTGTGTACACTCACAATGAAATATCATGTTCATCTGGTGTTTCAGGTACGACATTTTGTTAATTCTTAAAATTGTCACTAATTCATCCTTGTGTATGCACCTCCATTGGAAAAGTGTCACTTTAATTCACTTTCACCTTACGTGCTAGACAGCTAGTGCTAATAACTTATGTGCACTGATAAGGATTACAATAGTTTCTGACAGCCTCGGACAAAAACTTACATAGCTTAAAGTAAGATGCATGTAAATGAGCAGATAATATTTTGAGCAAACATTTGTTTTGCTCTTTATATGGCAAGAGTCTAAAATAGAGTACCTATGTATTTTTACATGTAAAAAGAGTTGAGCATGTATTTACGTGGTTATTTTTACATGTGAAAAATGGAGAATGTAAAATGTCAGAAGTGGGTTAATCTTTTCAAAGATGGCACCCCATGACCCCCAGCATGTAAATACATGTAAAAAAAATAATTTTTACACGCATGTATTTACATATCATGTTTTAACAAAGACATACGTAGCGAGACTACTTTCATGTCAGCATTCGTACCAGAAGGTTTTGGTAGGAGAGACAAAAATGTTTTGTTTATAATCACTTTTGCTGCAACATACTGGTATATTATAGTTAAACATTTTAAAAGTTTTGCTTGATAATCTCTTTTTAATACTTTGTCTACCTGTAAAACTTTTGAACTCCATTTGACTAATTTAATTAAAATGTTAAGATTTACTGAGTGGATATAGTTTATTATGAACCCCACTGATTTACAAACTACAAAATTAAAACAAGAATTAACATAAAATGATCAAAACTTAAAACTTTACACCTCTATCCTTTAGTAGCAAGTTAATCAAAAAATGAGAGAAAAGAGTTGGTAAAAGTAAAGCAAAGGTAGCAAACTGAAGGGAAAACACAACTTTCAGAATGATGATTACTTCAAGCCAATGCGATTGTGATAAATACATTTATCATTCGAATAAATTAATTGAAAACATCATATAGTTTGGTTGACTGGTTAGTGTTTATGAGGATTTTCACTGACACTATATGCTCGACCATATATTATACCGAATCGGTGGGTTGAATCTGAATGAAATATAGCAGTGCTTGCATTGCCCACTTTGTCCATTAAACTTTTTAATCTTTTTCATGGCCTCGAACGAAAAGGAATTCAAAGAATAAAGAAGTAAGCTTTTATATAGTGAGCTAAAAAAAGATAAAACAGACTTTAAGCAGAAAAGTTCGTTAAATATGTTAATTCAACGTGAAAAACTTCAAATTTTTCATTTCACAAACACTCAGTTTACACTAAGGTACTACTACTAAGACAAAGGCGACGAAATATTATTCGGTTGAGAGAAAGTTGGAAAAAAATACATGGAAATGCCGGAACGGTTATTATTTATCTTTTTTTCAGACGCTGCTTCAGATGCAGAAGGAAACAAGGTTAATCGACGTAGATCCATTTTGAAACGTGAGAATCCCAAAAGTGACGGTACATTCATGAAAAATTCATACACTTTCTTCTTATGCGAGTATCGTAAGCGGAGGCAGCAGGCGATTCACAAGAAATTCTTCAGAAGTGAGAACTGTCTGGCTAATGATTCATTTTCAGGGCAAGTCGGCATCATTTCATCCAAATCAAATGTATCCGAACTTGTAGCGGCAACAACGACAGCACAACAGCATGAGCAAGCATTAACGATAGAACAAACAACTTCCCTGATCGATGATTATTACTCAAACAATCAGAATCAATTCTCACGGGGGAAAAAGCCGAATGAAAAAGTTGCTAAACCATCATCTGTATTGTATGTAAGAGACAAGAACGGAGACACCAATGATGAAAATGATGACCTAGTGATCTGTTGCGTTGATACCTTGTGTGACAATCATCAAGATCACTCAACTTCACAAGAGCACAAGTCACGGGAAAATGAACCAAGTACATTCTTGGACAAGGATAATACCTCCTCCTTGTGTAGTAACGAGTTCCATTCCCATCACAATGGCAAACATTCAAACTTCATTAAAGATGGAAAATTTAATAGCAATGGGGCCCCGTCTATTTACCCATCAAGCAAATGTCCAAAAGTTAAACAGGAAGTTAGTAGCAGCACCAACTTTCATTTTGAACTTGTGAAAGGAAAAAAGGACGACGAAGGGATCAAGGAGGAGAGAGAAATATTACCAAAAAATGTATCAATAGGCGCAAGTAGGTACGATCAAGATGAGAAAAGGGATATCAAACCGGGGATCGTGACCGGTGAAAGCAATCAAAGAAGTAAAATGGAAGATATTCAGCATGTGAGGAAATCTGTAAGCTTGTCAGGACTTAAAGTATTTGCTCCCGAGTCTAGGTTTCCTGCTTCAGCAATATTCAACCCAAACAAACACAAGGCCATGCTTCTTAGTGCATCAGAACACGACTTTCACAACCCAAATGTTGCATGGAAGGAAGGCAGTCACTATAACTGTGCCAAAAGCAAAAATGTTGGTGTAGCTCCATTTCAAACTTTTAAGATTGACAGCGGTAGCAGCAGCAGCTTATGGTATGAACATCCTCCTGCTGAGCCTACCACGGCTTTCTCTTCATATCAACCTTTTTCCAAGAAGGAGGATGATGATGATATCGATTCATCTCGGTGTAACAGTGGTAAGTGGAAGTACATTGCGCTACTATGTATTTATTCTTTTAATGAACTACCATTATTATCAATACCATTGTCATCTAAATCAATAAAACACTTTTATTAGTTTAACCTGTACATATGTACTGTCAATCTATATGAAATATATATATTACGACTTATGACAGCAAAAAAAAACATATCTGCAGAAATAGATAATAAACTCAAGACTCAAACTGAGCCTGGATCTTGGTTTTCTAAGGGTATATATATGTTCCATGTTGTATGTATTACAAACTGGTTATTGCACCATTTCACGTCTGATGATTGGAAAGTATTATTGATTATTTATTATTAATAATTATTTTTATTTTTCTCTATAGAATCCTGTTACGCATCCTGCAAGAGTGATCTGTACTGCTCACAAAGCATAGACGACCTCGAAATGGAAGAGTTTCACAGCTACCATCATCGTGGTGGGGAAATATGCAACTCGTAAACGCCTGTTCCATTTACGCCACACTAACTTTCTAAACATTCCTAATGCACTCTTTTTTGACATTCAGTCAACATTGATTTTATTCTCCTGACAGCAGGTATAAAAAGCTGGTTCCGTTCTATAAAAATCCTTGTGCATTTTTGTTAACAGCAGCTGCCTGTGTACTTTTTAGCAGATTTGGCGATGCGAAAGTTCTTTTTTATTGAAAGGGTATACTATTTGTTCAGTGTTTTGAAAGGTTGCATTCACTGTTAACATATTTGAATGGAACAGTCTGTTTGGTTCTTTAAAAACGTCAGTTTGTACATTTATTCTTTGAAAGGAACTTCCAATTTCGGAAAGGAAAGGTCTGGTAAAAAAAAGGAAATATCCGGCGAACAATATCCAAGTGTTGAATATTATCATATTTTTGGAAAGTACTTTTAAAGCTATTATATTGTAGTCTAAACTCTTTTCTCCGGACACCTTATTGACATTTGCACGAAAAGTGTTAAACTGTATCTCCAAAAGCTTTTTCATTGTTCCATTTTGAGACGTGTTGTGGCTTAGTCGTGACCAGAACGAACTTCCATCCTAGCCATATATTTATGGGGGAAAAACTTTTGTAAAGGTGGGTAAAACCGTATTTGAAATTGATAAATACTACATAATGTGTACAAATTATACATGCGTTGCAGATTTTTAAAACATAGTTTGCAAGTACAAAAACTGAACTATTCCATTTTTAGAGCTGCAAGTCGAATTTCATTAGTCTGTTAGCGCTTTTCTAGTTGTAAATTTAAATAGATATTTTTTTCCATTCTACAGACAGCTACATAGGTACCTCAAGTCATTAGTATTTTCAACAGCTCAAATAAAAAAAGCAGATGAATACAAACAAACTAACCAACAATAGTCATTAATCCAATCATAAACAATTATTTTCTTGTTTTTTTTAACGAATTTGAGTCTCACGACTTTAGTTTGCACAACATTTTTCAATACTTATAAATTTACAAAGTCCTTCCTTATAAAGTTACAAAGTGTTCTCCGATTAAATACATAGGTAATATATACACCGTGTGAATCTTTGAGATTATTTAAATATTATCGAATCTACAAATTCGTATTACAATAACATATTTATTATAATTGTAAATGTAAAAAATATCGTATTTTTAACATAATTCTAGTTTTGTTAGGCAGGAATCTAGAACTTTTTCCATAATATGTTATCAATGCATGGGGCATTATAGTTGGTGATACCGGCAGCATACTTGGTTACAGGTACATAATAGTAGCAGCTTTGTCGCCCCCTAGCATAATGTCAAAAACATTTTTAGTGGAAGAGTTAAAAGGGGCATAAAGTTCGTATACCACCCATTGATCTATTTTGGAATGTCGCTTTACTCAAAGTTTTCCATGAGCATAGAATATGTGTAAAAGTTTTTAGAAAACGTTATTTTTTTTGGAAGCTATGCGATATTTTAAATTATGCTTACGCCCTTAAAAAACGAGATATTAAATGACGCGTGAAATTGCATCATGGCATCTCAAATTGGAATGTGTGTCTTACCTAATATTACCTGACCGAATCCGAATACCTTAAAGCTGTATAATGTACCTGTATGAACGAACTAAAATAATGTTTATACCTGAAATTTAAAATGTACATGTTAAAAAACATGATGGATAATATTATTTGAGGACTGAGGAGTTTCGTACCTGCTACTCGCGTACCATCATTCATTTTAAGTTTGATGAACCTGCATTGCATAATATAGAAAATAGAAGGAATGAAAATATGTCATTGCGAAAGAACTTAAAAACAAAAGAATAGTAGTAAATGTACGCATCCAGAAAAAGAAGATTTAAGAGGAATACAATTATATATACATAATGTACAATATTTCTAGGTGCTTTTAGGTGTATGTGAAGAGAATTATATTGAACCACTCAACAGTTTTGAAATACAATACACAACTATGTGAGCTTTATATAAGAAATAGTCATGACAACGAGTTTCTTTATATTCGTATGAAAAAC
>JAITYZ010002749.1:0-10838 GCA_027744595.1 Paronellides praefectus
TTGTAAATACATAAAAGGTTGTAACGGTGATTACCGGTATAGCTATAGCGGTGACGCCCGGTTTAAGCTATAACGGCCATGGCCGTTATTACTGTAGCGGCTATTATTTATTACGGTCAAAAATTTCCCGCCCTTGAGCAACCGTTATAGCGAGACCCGACTGTATCTGCAAAATTTGACTTGCTAATATACCGTTGTACAATCCAACCGGATCCTACTCGTACGAACAGCAATAAAAGTGCCAGGCTGCCATAATACAGATTGTTAAGCAATCTAAAATAGAGAATGATTCCCACGGAGTAAAACAAGCTTATTACAAAGTTTACAAAACGCCATGCTCTTGCCCATTTTCTGGATTCTTGACGACCTCGATTCTTTAAAAGAAACAAAAAGATAAAACTGCTCATTTGAAATGTTATTTAAAAAAATACAATTGGATTTTTAAAGAAGTGTTCAACATGATTTTTTAACTAACCAAATCGGTTTCCTGGTAGAGTTGAAGTGACACCCAAATCCCTATAGCCGACAAGATTACCCATACAATCATCAGGTTCATGAATAATTTAAATCTCGATTCCAGTATGCTGAGTTCGTGATCCTGATCGTTTGTATCAAAATGACCTAAAAGTAGAAATTTTAAAAAAACCTCCCATCCATCCTTTCTATTTCTCAGATTTTCCACCACCGTTCCATGCTCGTGCCATGTTACTGCCTCGTTGATAGCAAAGCACAACACAACAATGTTGTGGATCTAGCAGCAAATCAGCAGTTATTGATAACAAACAAATTAGTTGGCCAAAATTGCAAATATTTTCTTTGAACTTATTTGCAAAACATTCTCACCAAATCTATAAAGGCTACCCATCTCACATCCCATTGCAACTTAAGCAGATCCATTGGGATCATTGGAGTAGCAGCAGGAATCCTTGCAGGAGGTTCTGCAGCGACCACTGCTGACTGCTGTTGGTTTGGCGGAGGCGGAACATCCAATGACTCATTATTATACAAATCCATTTTAGAAAGCATCAAGATTTTAAAAACAGGAGCAGTGGCATGAGATGAAACGTAAACGCAAAGACCCAAATACGTATTTTGTAAAATACCCAACGGAAAAAAAAGTTTTTTAAAGCACGATTCTTTGTTTGCCTTGGTACAACGGAACTCCTTCTCACCAAATCTATAAAGGCCACCCATCTCACATCCCATTGCAACTTAAGCAGATCCATTGGGATCATTGGAGTAGCAGCAGGAATCCTTGCAGGAGGTTCTGCAGCGACCACTGGTGGATTTGCTTTTTGAGCTGCTGACTGCTGTTGGTTTGGCGGAGGCAGAACATCCAATGACTCATTATTATACAAATCCATTTTAGAAAGCAGCAAGATTTTAAAAACAGGAGCAGTAGCATGAGATGAAACGTAAACGCAAAGACCCAAATACGTATTTTGTAAAATACCCAACGGAAAAAAAAGTTTTTTAAAGCATAATTCTTTGTTTGCCTTGGTACAACGGAATAAACTATATAAACGTCTTGCAATAATTACTAAGTTGAAAAGAAATTTGGTGGCAAGTATTAAAAAGACTTGACGAAAAATTCACTTGACGACACATATTCATGCCTTCTCCAAACTACATCAGACAACTTTCTTTGAGGCAAATTAGGCAAAAAATGCATAATCCATAGTTAGGTTTAAAAAAAATTAACTAATTAAAAAAAGACTACCTACTTACCTAGATTTAAAAAATATGAGTACACAATATGTTATAATATAAGATAGACGTGGTGAAGGAATGGAAATGGTAATACATACTTAAACTGGCTGAAATATTTAAACACGCTAATAAAATTCAATTCAATTCATACAAGCATACATCCATTTGAAGAAGAGAGGAAACCAAACACACCCAAATGTTTCCTATGATTTCGTATGAAATGTCAAAAGAATACGAGCACAAGTCAAGTCATTTAGGCGTATGTACTTATTTTTTTGTTGCAAATGGAATTAGAAAGGGGTATAAAGCAAAGCAAGAAGGGAGTGAGGGGAGAAGGAGAGCACATCCATAGAGAAACGGAAATGAGAGAGCCTTAATGACATGTTTATTCTCATGATTTCACGGTGATTTGAGCCAAACGCTCGTTGATGGCAGGCGAGCTGTCCAAGCGAACTCTGAAAGAAATCGTATTAAGTTGTGTACACAGCATTTTATTAATAGCATTAGGCAATGCAGCACAAAAAAACACATAAAATTCTTGTGGAATTTAAGAGAAAAAAAAGATTGTTTGTTGCAGGCGTGATAATAGTCACTTTCACGCTTTCATAGCCTCTTTTTTATCTGCACACATCACATATGACTGCGTCTAAGGGAGTTTGAGTAGAGACTGCGTTCAAACTTAATTTTTATACAAAGTAAAGAGATGCAATGCCCGAAATATTATATAAATTAAATTATAATTATAAAAATTTCTGGCGTTGAGAAGAAAATAATCTGTTGCAACCCCTCAAGTCAGTGACCTTTATAATAACTGGCTTCCTAAAAATGTAGTTCAGAAAATGTTGAGTTTTTGTATTAAATGTTTTTTAATGTTTTTTTTGCAGTGTGATTTGCGGGCTTCATCAAAAGGTAATTAAGTAATTACCATCAACTCATCAACTTTCGTTGGGAACATGGATGGATTCCATTTTTGTTTTGCACAAAAGTGACCAGCTGAAGAATAAAGAAAAACAACTACTCCCGAATTTCTTTGAAAGTCTGAATTGAATCTGGTCTGAAAGGAATTTGAAAATATCAACTCGACTTTTTTTGGTTATTTAAAAAGGAGTTTACAAAATGCTCATGGAAAACTTTTGGATTCACGTTTTCATCGGTCTTCTCACGCTAAGCAAGTAAGATAATTATTACAAATTTTTGTATAAAAATTATGTTTTGTATGACAAATAATAATAATTATGGCAATCGTTTTGCTTCTTCTTAATTAAAAACGCAATTTATTAGTAGCATTCGTCCAAATTAATTAAAAGTGAGCATTTTACAAAAAACATAAAATATACAGTTATGATCTTATGATGACATGATAAGATGAAAAAACATGAATGAGTTAATAACCAAATGTGATTTATCGCAACCGAAAAATTATCCAGTTGCACTTTAGGTTGTTGGATATCATTACATTTTATTGACATGGTCAGCCAGAGTTTTAAGAGGTATTATATCGAAATTTGTTGAATGTTACCGTTGAATTTCAAACTAAATGGGTTGGTGGTCAATATTCGTGTGATGTCTGGTAGTTTGTATTTATAATAAAAAGGATACAAAAATAACAGGGTTATAAATTTGATTATATAAAATGAAATGTAGCACTTTATATTGGGTGAGTAGGTTTCTATAATAAGTTGTTGAAGATAAAAGTTGGAAAAATAACGAATTGGAACAAAGATGATATATTATCCATCGTAAAGCCAACAAAAATCCTCTGCACGTACCAAAAAAATCAGGCCAGCAGCAGCAGCAGTAGGTTGTCAGATAATCAGGTAGGCAAACAAGCGACAAAGCAAAAACGTCTGTGCACAGGTACGGGGAGGAGGACCCTACTTTTAGACATACCATCTAAAAAAATAAAATGTAAGAATTTGACATAAAACTTATGCCATGTAAGTTCCTTTAAAAAGGATTTGGGAAAAATCTGTTTTTTTTCAAAACCTAATCCAAATTCCATTCCGGGCTCACGAACTGACAAGCAGAGTGCGTGACACTGTTCATGATCATACAAATAAAGCCATTTAACTTTTTTTGGTAGTACTTTGACGTGCTCAAAAATGCAAGCAACCCCACATTTTATTATACTACCAACTTTTTTTCTATAAAAAATACTTTTGTGCAAACAAGAACGTGCATTTGTTCCCGGTTCCCTCAAGGGAAAACGGGGAAACCTCAGGTTCCTTTTATGGATTTCAAGTGGAAAAATGGCGTGTTTGGTTTTAGTGCCAAGGTCTCATGTCATCATCCCAACCAGTATTATAGACTGCGGTTGATCAAGCAGGAGAAAGTTTATTTTGGAAAATGGCTAAACAATAAGAGCAACAATCAGGGAAACACGTGACATTAGATGTCTAGCGCAATGGGATGTTCAAATGCATTTCTAAAATAATGTAGGTTTTTAAACAGGTCCATGAATGTAAATGGTGAAAATCAAGATTACTTTTTTTAAATCAATTTCTTATGACTTTCTCTCTATTTTCTCTTCTTTTATTCCGATGACTACCGAAACGATGTCGCAAATATCTTAACTTCCTTCTTTGTGACAGTATTGCTAATAAAAAAACTTTTATCGTCGTAATATTTCATTTAAAAAAAATAATATCTTATCTGCAGAAACCCCAGAGGAAGATAATTAATTAATAATTATGGTAGAAAGTGTAACGCGGAGCTTATTAAACGACGCGCTATAGTTCGATGGGATGAGCACCAGCAGCACACCCACAAATAATTTTTACTTAACCTGTCCAACCCAACAAAGGAGATTATTATTAATATCCCCATATTATTTTTTTACTTGTAGCTCACAGCTCCCCAACCAAGAGTTTCCTCCATCATCACTGTTGGAGGACATTACCCGAAATATATTTCTCACTGTGCGTGTTATAGAAGATGCGGTTCTTCTGTTTTTTGTTGAGACTGTCCACTAATTTATTCCTTTTCTAGTTCCTTCTGCAATACTTCACATTTTTTTTCAACAAGGTGGTTTGCTCTGCTCTCTGATGGAGTAGACTTCTCGCACTTTCTTCCAAAAAGTTTTGGTGGTGGTGGTGGTGGTGGTGTTAGCATACTTGCTTGTTTGATGTAGGTGTGTAGTATGTTTGTGTAAGGTAGGTATATATAAAAGGCGACGAGGGGAAACAAGTGGGAAAAGAAAAGGAAGCAATAAATCATGTGGTGGATTAAGTTGTTGAGCTGGCTGGCTTGGTTGACTGCCTCCATAAAATAATAATAATATTATCCCAAAAAACAACCAGCCATACTAACTAACTGCATTACTCAAACGAGCAGCGTTGTTTCTGTTGCTGCTAAACTATAAATACCTACTTGTTATCTTGGATACTTCTCTCTTGATCTTGTCTTCTTTTTTTGCAAACTAGCTTACCCAACAACTAAAGTGTATCCATAATTTGTGTTTATTGTGTAGGTACTTACCTGAATGTGAATGCATCTTCATATTAATTTCATCATCGTCGCTGTTCTTATAGAACCACAGGAAAAAAAATTACACAAAAAATCTACAACAGCTTGGTTTTCTCTTGTGCTGCTGCTGCTGCCTTTCCTTTTTTATTACACACTCAAGAGAATGATGATAACTTAATATTATTTTTGTGTGTGGTCTTTATGTCCTGTTGTAATGTGATGTATTGCTTAGCGAAACGAAAGAAGTGGTGCATGCAACATGTAAAAACCTTAATCTACACAGGCTTTGTTGCATGTTTGTAGCTTCCACAAGTTTGGCTCAATGCAATTAGTTTTCTTTCCTTTTCAAAGCAAGGACACTTAGATTGGCGATGATGATGAGAAGTAATCAGGCGAGTAGCCTTAGAGCATATAATCATCGTTATACTTGCACGGTTGCACGCAAACTTTCTCTTTCATGATCATGATGAGTATAGAGTGGTGAAAGCAGGAAATGAGCAATTCCAGTTTCTTTGTCATGATTCATAATGGTAAATTTTGTGCGTGTTGGATGAGTTAAAGTGCATCATTAAACGAAACGCCTTTAGTATAAAAAATTGATTATTAAAATAGCTTGATAGTATTTTGCGTGCTTATTTAATTAATTTATTATTATTGAAAAGTATTTATGATCACTTTTTTTTAAGTATTTCCCCCTCAATTTTATTGTATTTTTGCAGGTAATTTAGAAGTGGGCGAAGGTAAACAGGATAGCAAATCTGATTTCGTGCAAGTTCAAGTACCGACTTGGGTGCGGCGGGGGGAAACAGCGTTCCTTGAATGTATTTATAACGTGCAAAAAGATAAATTATATTCCATGAAATGGTATAAAGAGGAATTATTAATTTATTTTTTAGGAATTTTATCGTTACACGCCAAAGGAGTTGCCGTCGTTTAAAGTGCGTCGCAGAATTATAAACTCACCCCTGAATTTTAACATTTCACGTTATAACATGGGTAGTTTTCAATTTGTCGGTTACACCATATTGTAGGTGATTTAATGTGTTGCACGTGTGCAAATGTTTGGATCTCTCACATCTCATTTGCATATTTAGTGAAGGAAAAACCAAGGTGTCCCACAATTATTGACTCACTTTCAGTTTTCGCTATTTCTCCATTGGAATTTTCAATTTTTTTGACTAATCATGTTACTTCACCCAAATAATGATTAGTTAACACCTTCGTGACCTTGGAAGGGCAAAAACGTGTTTTAAAATTCGACTTTTAGAAATCGCTAGTAAATACAGTGTCAACCAGTAAAACTCAAACCTGAGACTACCGGACCAAGATGATAGAAAGGGTCCTAATTTACCCTCCTGTCCCAAAAAGGTTTAAGCACAGCCCGGTGGTATCCCTTCTCGACTGGTAAAAGATAATAATTTTTTGGGTAAATTTGTCGCGCCATGTTGTCACACTACCCCACTACCCGACTGTTTTACCAGAAAACCCAACTTTCCGACCAAAAAAATGGTAAAGGCAAACTACCCGACGAAGATATACCAACTTATCGACTTTTTGGAAATGTATCAAAATCAACATTTTATAAACATAAGCTCTGAAATTAACATAGACTGTTACTTTGCTAGATCTACGTTATCATGTTTCATGCACCGAAATGCATAAATTATTTTTTAAAGCAACAACTGTAAAAATTCACTGACATAGCATTTTCATTCGTCACGTCAACTTCATTTGGAGCAGATCGCAGTAAAGATCTTAAGCATTTTAAAGAATTCATTAGTATTAAAAAAAATTTAAAGTGACAAGATTAATGAAAATGGCATGGGCCTTAGTTAAAATTTGTGAGCAAGTTTGGTACAAAACAAATGTGCAAAGTTGTGCATGGTGGTTACTGTTACAGCCATGGCCCCATGGCAAAGTGAAAAAACATTCACTATTATCACGGATTTTAGATTTTAAAGCATACACGGCTTCAATTAGATCTGTGAACCTACGGCAAGATGCATTGGAATGATTTGGAATAGGTACACACAATGTGCATAAGCCAGACATACATACCTAGTTTAAAGTAGCTCATGATTAAAGTTTAAACTAGCTTACGATAAAATAGTTCATATCTATTGTAACAAAACCGAAAAAAAAATTTTAGTTCGTATGTATCTTGACCGCTTGTAATAATTTATGATAACCGTATTCAGAAAAACCCCAAAACATAACCAAATAATAATGTAAATTTTTAACTGAGTTTTGTCGGGTAGTTTGCTTTTTTAAGTCGGGAAGTTGGTCAAAATGTCTCTTAAAAAAGTCGACAAGTTGGTTAGTCTGACAACATGGCGCCTTCGCAACCCATCCACCCTGTAATCTCTAATACCCTTGTATATGACCGCAAAAAATACATTACAGAAAATATGGAGGTCAATAGGCGAGATAATGTGCCTGATTAGTAATTATTGATTACATAATGTGTTAATTCACCCTTACATAAAGGGTTTTACTGGTTTTACATTAAATTATCTACAATATGGTGTAACCGATATGGTGACAAATTGAAAACTACCCATTTTATAAAATGAAATGTTAAAATTCAGGGGTGAGTTTATAATTCTGATCTTCTAACTTTTAGATCTTCCAGGGATTTGGAGGCGAGGTGGATGT
This sequence comes from Paronellides praefectus, assembly GCA_027744595.1. NCBI lineage: Eukaryota > Metazoa > Arthropoda > Collembola > Entomobryomorpha > Paronellidae > Paronellides > Paronellides praefectus. The sequence goes on from JAITYZ010002749.1 coordinate 7,831, forward strand.
AAGTGTGGAAAATATGATTATTATTATTTTCATGATAAACTTATACATATTATCATATCATTGATAATCCATTCAATCCTTCATGTCTTGGGAAAAAATAAATAATAAAAAGATTGAAAAAACACGTTTTAATGAGAAAAGACACGAAAAGCAAAGATTACACGACGTACCTAGAAATTAGTGAAAGGAGGGTTGATTTCGTACAGGTAGTTTGTTAAAGAGCGCAGTAAAATTTAGGAATAAAATGTACAAAATATTTGTAACAACTTTTTTTAAATCAACTTGTTTCCTTTTGTAATTGATTTCTAAAATAACGACATGATACCCAATCACAAGATTTGTAAGAAAAAATACTTAAACTACTTTGTAGACAGGAGCAGGTAGCAGCAGATTTTTTTAAACTACAAAATCGAGACAGGTATTCAGCTTACTTGCCTATATCACGTTTGTTTAAAAGTTCACCAGACATCTTTATTTCGTTTTTTAATATTTTTTTTCTTTCTTCCTATCCGAAAATTGGGATGCTTTTGAATCTCTCTTGAAAAGCTTACAACGTCTTGAGGTACAAAAGGAAGAAAAGAAAAGCTTTCAAAAGTACATGCGATTCTATAGTAAACCTTCAACCTTTGTTGTTGTTGGATGTATGTATTATGTATTCAATTTCAATAATTCAATTTACACCAGAAAAGAAGCAAATCGTATTTTTAGATGTGTTCTTTAGAAACATCAACTTCACACATCACATCATTTGGGAAAATTAAGAATTTTAGGGGGAAAGGAAAGGAACCCATTTTCCCATACTTTCTCTTTTTTGCATTCACTCACGAGATCTATCGGATCTATTCAGTATTTTGCTTATTATCATAATCACATTAACTTTTTTACATTACACAAATAGGTAAATTACAACTTACACCCTTACCCTGAAAGTATAGAAAATCCCTGAAAACGTATTAAAATAACGTGGGATGTTTCTTTTAAAGACGTTCAATAATTAAATGTAAATGTATTTAATTTAATTAGCATTAAATTTTTCACGAGATAACATATTACATATCGTATAGTTTAAACACTATGATATTTAACTGGCTGTATGCTCTATAATGTAGTCTACATTATGTAGATGATTGGTTCGTGTCGATCCGTTTACCTTCAATAATGACTAATAGCCATTTGCATTGTTTTTAATGCAACGAATCCGCTAAGACAAGAAATATGACGGGAAGTAGTTAAACGAAATAAATTTGTGGTTAATTATTTGTTTTGAACCTGTTTTTGTATTGATTTTAGGCGAGCTTGTCGAATTCTTCTGTTGTGGCTCTGGCACGCGTCAGTTTGAACATGACGGATAGGTACACCTGTGAGGTGACCAAGGATTTTCCAGGTAATTTATGAACCTCCCGAAAAATAATCATTAAGTACCATTATTCATTCATCTGCGCATGCCTCTAAACTTTTGAGTCTAAAGTATTGATATACTAAAAAATGCATTACTTATGATGTGTAGAATTTTAATTTTCAGGTAGTTGATTTAGTTTGTTTTCATTTTCGGGAGACTGATGTTTGTTGTATGTCTTTTGTGTTGTTAAATTGCGGCTATAATTAAATGGATAATTAATTATAATCAATTAAATTAACATTGATAGATTACACGACGTCAATGAAGGCTGGAAAGATGACCGTTGTTGGTGAGTTCTTATATATTTCTAAAATAATTATGCAAGCATATAAAACTGCAATCAATAACCGCGTCATTCATTTCTGTCAACTTATAAAAATCCAGAAAGGTACTTTAAACCAAGGCAAAAACAAACAATAGCTTAAATCATTAAAAACCCATCCTATCTTCCATCCCAATCAAATGACAGTGCATAGTTCATACTTTTTATACTCTAAAAAATATGAAGAAAATGTGCTTGTAAAATCTGATCTGAATGTAGAGATAAACACAATAAAAAACTTAATATATTCCAGATATGCAGATACATAAATCTAGAAATATCAGTAAAGTTATTAAAGGTCAAAACAAGCTATGCTGTTGTAATAATATTTTGGTGATATACTTAAATTTTATTTTTTCCACGCACAATTTTTTCCAAGTAAAAAATGATGACACAAGAAACAAAGCTCAATAATAAATAAAAAAGTTTATTGTTGTTGAATGGAAAAAAGGATTTTTCGTGACCCTTTTTAACTCTTTCTCTGTCTCTCTGCTTATTATCTATCTCATGTTTATACGGTGAAAGGGCCCAATTGAATTGGTCTCTGGAGACTGGATATACATGAGAACAAAGTAGAATGAATGCAACTTTATTACACAAGCATGAAAACAAGACATTATTACATTTTTTTTAAAAACAAGTTCATAAAAAACCCAAGTCTATTTCTTACTTTTTCTTTACGTGGAGTGGAAGATACATAATAATAAAAATAATAATGTTCATCCAAGTTCATTTGTCTTTTCATCGTGTTTTTCACCGTACCGTATTTTCTCTAAAATTTACCACATTACGAGGATAGGATTCAAATAGCAGGAATAAGGTTAAATATAAATAGGGTTTGCACATATTTGCAGCTGGGATATTTAGAGAAAATACGGTATATATATTTCTTATATAACGTCTTCTCTCTAAAAAATAGCCCTCTCTAAAGATCGCTCCCTTTTTTACATTACGAGGATAGGCATTTAACATTACAGGGATTGGATGGCTGAGTACAGAGTTTCCAAAAGACTGCCTGGGCGATCTTTAGAGGGAATACGGTAAATGCATATGATAGGAACAGATTAGTGGACAGAATAAAAAACAAGTTTTTTATCAAGATTTTTAGTGTGGTTCAGTGCCAGCATTTTTTGCTAAACCGTATAATATGTATTTATATTTCTATCTATTTCTTTAGTTTGCGTACCCCATTCATTTACAATTTTTTTGTTCTACTTATTATCTTATGTGTGCAATAATAAAAATAGCAAAGCAGTGGTGAAAGTGAAAGCAACTCCAGAAAAAAAA
>JAITYZ010002750.1:0-24699 GCA_027744595.1 Paronellides praefectus
TGAGTCGTGTGTCGTGTGCTGGGGTGACGCTTGCTGGAATGACGCGTGTCATGTGCTGGAATGACGCTTGTTGAGAATCGCTTGTCGTGTGCTAGAATAACGCTTGACGTGTGCTGGGGTAAAGGCGCCTAAATTATTTGTCCTCTTTGTGCAATATACGTATAGTCACCGCTGCTGTTAATACCCCTCAAAGTCACATTCAATCCCGTACCATCCTCTGTCTTGTGCAGGGGACCACTCTGTCCCTCCATCCCACACTCAATCATTACTAATTTACTTTATTCATATTTTTGGTTGAAATCCCAATCCTTGTCCGTCCCGACTCTTCCCGTCGATTAAGCTTTCCTAATAACTGCATACTTGGCATATTTGGAAAGGGAGTACGTATCTGTATTTATCTACACTCATATTTCTTCACCTTTTTACTACATCAAATTTATTGAGCTCAATTTTTAAACAAAATTTATGGATGCTTACATATTTTTGTCCTATTCTATGTCCTATTCTACATAAAAATGATCTTTTAAACCATTTTGAATCTTTGAATTAAAAATAGTATTACCAGTTTGCTCAATATGCCACACGCATCAGAGTCGCCCACATCTGCAACAATCCACATTGGAGTTGTGATGCTAAGAAAGGGTGTAACATTATGTATTATTTATACAATTAGTAGGTATTAAATGCGCGGCTCTGTCACACAGACTGTGTGTAATTGTGTTTTGTTGTTAGTGGTGGTGCTTGGTTGGATTCCGGTTTGAGGCTTTCCCATCCTCTCTCAGAGAGAGGACGGCATATTTCCTCAATAATAACGGCACATTATTATTATTATTATTACATATTATGCAAATTAATTGTGGGAGAAGAGGAGTATATGGATGTAGGAAATAGGGAGTGTTTGGGGAGTAGCCTCTTACTTTCAAGCTTCCTCAATCCCTACCTTTAATCCGAGCAATAAGGCGACATTCAAGTGGTGAGTGAGGTGTAGGCTGCTCTTAGCATTTACTCATTCAAATCTTAATACAGGCTTGGATGTCACCGCTTCCAACTCACTCCAATCCTTCTGTCCATATATATTGGAAGCTTTCCAATACTCAATATCATTTGCATATACTTTAATAGGCATACACCTTTCAACCCTCCCGCAAATCCAGCCGCCTTGCCATTCTCAAAGTTGGTTTGGTTGACACATGAAGTTGAGCTCAAGTGGGCGCCATAGTATCCCTCCAAAAAATGTGTGGCCAAAATGAAATTCCTTTGAGGAATGAAAGAGAGAAGAGGGTTGCGGTGGGACACTCATACCCCGCGCAATCATTCTAAAGCATTAATAGTAGGAAAAGGTAACGTAGGTAAATGGAAAAATCCGTCTCCCGGACTACTCAACTCCCTTCACATCACTCCAACTTTTCATTCAGCTTTTTTGAAAACGCATTTCATTTCTCACAACCCATTCCATTTTCCATTCCAAAGAAAGGTTAGACGTGAGCTAGGAGTGAGCAGAATTTTGTAAGTTGGGGCATTGTGAGTATTTGCGTGGTCGCGTTCACGCAGCCGACAAACCACAATAACAGTTTGTTTTGTTATTAGGGGGCAGCCCAGCAGATAGATAATAGATCAAGATAACCATAATTTTGAAATGGAGTAGAAGCATGTGTCCGGTATAGACATGTGTGTGTGATGATATATGAAAACCAGTGGGGTGAGGCCAGGCTGGTTAGCAAAACTCTGAGCATCCCTCCCCACTTTCCATCACGCACCATTTAAAATGAAGTAAATAAAGTGAATGCTTGTCGTATCCTTAACTGAGGAATGTATGTATTTATTAATTAATTTGTTTAAAGCGAGCATATAGTATTCGTATATAGACCTATAATTCAGTTTGAAAAGGCTTGAGAGAGGGGGAGGGTGGGGGAGGGAGGTGGAGGAGGGGAGAAAAGCAAGTTCACTTTCTCAAACTACCATTCTTACAATATATTATTATTATTCATAATTTCATTGGTTTTGCTTTGTGATGAACAAGATAAGTTGATTAGGATTAAAGGTCAGAATTGTTGTGGAGACAAAACCCGTTGAGATGCGTCAGTCCTTGTCACACCCCCCTCCCTTATTTCCCACCCGCCCAATTCCAATTTGTGTGTGATTGATTGTTTGATTGATAGGTGGAGTGAGGGATGATGGTGAAAAAGACAAGCACGGCACACTCCTCCTTCTTTAAGCACCACCCCTTTTGTCACACAGCTGCCTGCTCACAGTCACAGACACTCTTTACATTTGCATTCCAGGATCCCCTGCAGGGCCGGGTGGGAGCGCGTATCGACTGGCGCTGTCCACAGCTTCACACGTGTACTTGCCTAACCAAACACAATCCCAACTCAATTAGCACTCTGACAATACCACCCCCACAAGCATTTCTCTTCTCACACTTTGAGTGTTGCTTACCGGAAACGAAGCGTTTCTTGATTAGGGAAACCCTGTAGCCTGTTCCTGACAGCTGGAACTCGCACCCGGACAGTGTAGAATTCTCACAGCTAAACTGAGCGGCAATGGTGCCCTAAGGGAGCAAATAAAAAAGGAAGGTTAGGTTGATCATGCTGTGATTAGAAAGGTTGAAGGTTGGTTGAGTGTGAGCTACTTACAGCAGCGCTGGGACCATTGTTGATCTCGAAACGTGCCCGGAGGGATCCGATCCCTTGATTGTCATGCGAATAGGAGAGGGCGGGAATTTTCCAGCATGCCCGATTTGTGTTGGGGAACCTGAGACGGGAAATGAGCTCAATCTTTGACAATCCTACATAAATAACCAACCATACATAGTAAAAATGATGAAGGTTAGGAGTGTATTTTACCATTGACCACTGGGCTTGGACTGCATGGATTTGACGCCTCCATCGACAGGTGCAGCGACGCAGACCTGGAGGAGAGGTGGATATGAGGTGATTGGAGTGGTGCCGAAGGTGGCGGAGCCAGGAGGGCCCTCAGGAACAGTGGTGGCCATGGCGTGACTGTTGTACTTGTAGTCTATGCGGAGGTCTGTCTGGCTCGTCTCGCACTTCCAGAATGCGACAAGGTGGAGTGGACAGGAGGCAGCGCCACACTTTGGAGAGATCTAAAGGAGGAGGAGAGAGGATGAGATAGCGATTGATTAATGGCTTATTAATAACATTTACTAAATATTATATTGTATTTATGTCTGGCCGATCATGTGACTCCCGAGACTTCGCTCCAGGCTCCCAATGCTCTCCGTCCTCGAAATTGCAGGCGACGGAGAGTTGGTCGTGTTTCTCTGGCCGAGTCCCTCAGGGCGCGGGCGGGACGGAGGCCTTGGAATGGTTGTGGAGGTAGTAGGCGTGGGCGTGTTCCTCAACTGGAGCGAGCTCACTGACGACTTGGACAGAGTGGCCGCACCTCCTCCCCCGCTGCTGCTGGGTTGCATTTCGTCGATCTCGGCAAACAAGTCGCCCAGGTCAGCATAGCGGCAGGAGACTGCACCGCCCGTGCCAGCACCACTCCCCTCTGCTCCACCCATTGCAAGTTTTGGACTAGAGCGGGGATTGGGCGGAGGGATGGGCGGGCTGAGTGGAGTGTAGGGGTGTCTGGAGGGGGGCGACGAGCTGCCGATCTGCTGCGACACGGACTGCGACCTCTTCATCTGGCTGTCCGCGTCGTGGAGCAGCTTGCGCCCTTTGAGTGTGTTGCAGAAGGCGCCCGTCATCCCTGCCGGCGACAAGGTCAGATTCTCCACTGTGCTCCTAAGCTCGTCCACACTGGCGCTCAGCGGGGCCGTCCCATTGCTCAACGGCTTGATCTCAATGTGAAGCCGCTTCTCCCGTTCATCCTCTGCATTCCACAAAATCAGCCTTACAATCATGCCTCGCCACGCAACTCAATGTATTCAATAATGCAACTCAATGTATGGTGGACGCACCTGAGTCCGTGTCCGAGCTCGAGTAGAAGCTGCTCTTGTCATTCTCCCAGGTGGACTTTGGCGGCACCGTGTAACCTTCCTCGTCGATCTCCGCCGTCGGCGTCTCTGACTTTTGACTCTCATCCTTGTCCTCCCTACAAAACACACCAAAACGAAATGAATGAATGAATGAATGAAATGATGATGGGATGGTGGATGGAGGATCATTTTTACTCACCCCTCCGATTTGTCTTCTTTGCCGCTAGAGTTGCCATCCTTCTTCTTCCCCCGCTTCTTGTCTTTTTTCTTGCCCCGTCGACTTCTCAAAAACCCTAGCCCAACAACACAACCAACCCTCACGTTACACATTTTTTATTCAAATCACACAAATCTCATCAAATGCATGGCTAATTAATCATTCCTCGCCACAATAAAATAAATGAATAAATAATAAATAATAAAAATGATAATAAAAATGATATATAAAAAAATGCGTTGTTGAGGAGGAGCAAAGGTAGAGTGTGTGTCGTGTGTTGGGGTCAGAGACAGTTGGACCACCTCACCAAATCAACCCCGCTCTCTACACAACAAATTAACTTTATTTAATAAAGTGAAGGAAAAAAAGAGTGACTCTACTCCAATTTACTCGCTCATCATTCACTATTTTACACACACCATCAAAACACTATGCAATACTTGAAGCTACTCTATTCAAAAGGGGGACAGGTTTCTATCAGCACTAATTACACCTTCCCTTCCTTCTTTACTTACCACCACGTCATCAGCAACAATAAACAACAAAATGGGGAAGAATGCAGTGCAGGGCAACGGGGTACACTAAGACACTCCAGGGGTAATGGGGCATTGTGTCAAAACAAAACAAGAACACAAGAATATTGGTTTTTTAGGTAAAACTGGGGAGGGAATGAGAAGCGGAGAGTACAGCCTTTCTTTAGAGGGCGGGGGTGGGAGGGGTCTGTTTACAAAATGAAAGAAAGTTAAACAAAAAAAAATGGGAAAGAATTGAAGTTGTTTTTTTTTAATTGAAATGATTACCGAGGACTTTGGTAGGCAACAAAGAATCAGAAATGGATGAGGAAGCAGTAGTTGCTGTTGCTCCTGTTGATGGTTGATTGTTGTGACGGCTATTTTTGTTGTTGTTGTTGTTGTTGTTGTTGCGGGAGGTGGTGGCAGTACGCCGAGCAGCACGAACTATCGGACTATGAGCTACAAAGGCCGAGTGAGTGCCTACTACACACCACATTACAACAACCACACACGCTAATCATTATATTCATTTTTTTACAAACAACAATCATTATTATTATTGCAACGCAACATGTGGTGCTAGTAGTGGGGGGATGCATAAACTGCATAAAATGTTAACAAGGAGAGGAACAAGAGTTAACTGAGAGTGGAGAAGGAATGTGTCGTTGAGGCCAACTGTCTCCTCATCTACGTCACTTGTTGTCACCGCGGAACATCTCACTTCCAACTCATCTCCTCCCAAAATAAACTGCCAAAACACTACACTTCTTGAAGCTAACCTGCTTGGAGACTCCAAGTTGGAGTGGTTATTAGTGTGTCGTTAGTTGTTGCACTCAGGCTATCTACTACACTTGCTCCCTTCAACACCATCCTAGTACAATATCCCCGCCCACTCATTAGTTATCATCATCTTTAATTGTTAAGGTTAAAGAAGAAGAAGAAGAAGAGGTTGGGTTAAAAGCAGAGTTGAGAGTGAAAGGATGCCGAGTAGCAGCTCGGATGATACAAAAGCGGAAACAAGCATTGATCATGCCATGCATGCAAAACAGAGGCTAGTATTATTATTATCATTATTATTTTATCATCATTAATTATTAATTAGCACCCACAATAAAAGAAGGGAAAAGTAAAAAAGCTGTTATTAGCGAACAAGGTTGAGTGAGTGGAGGTTGGACATTTTTTTTTGATTGGTGGGAAAAGGAGATAAAAAAGAGAGAAGAGCAGCTGGGTAATTCGATAGTCAAGTGAATTTGAAATACACTAAATTATATCCTATTATTATTATTATTATTATTATTTTGATTATGAGTTTTGTTTTATTATTAATTATTTTACATTTGGATCCTCTGCTGTTGGACGACCTGGAGAGTGTTGTTGGCTTGTTGTTGGCGTCCCCCCCTGAAGAGGATAACACTTGGTGCTCAAAGCTGGGCGAGTCTGTGGCGTTGTTGTTTGGAGGTGGGGCCGGAGTGGAGCCCTGCTTGTGGTTGCTTGAACTACTAACGGACGAACAATTATTCGACTTGTTGCCTGCAAAGAGCAAAAGAGCCATACAAAAATACACACATCACACCACCTTTCCAAAAAGAGCCCCCAAGACAACACCACCAACCACAACAACAACAAAAAAAAGAGACAAAAAACCCACACTTGACTACATTACAAATCCTGTACACACAATACTAATCCACACTCTTGCTTGACTAGAAAGACAAAGAGAAGAGGTGAAGAGGTGAAGAGGAAAAGATGCTAATCATTTATATTTAAAATATAAAGAGAAGGAAAGTGAAGGAAGGCGAAAGAGTGGGCAAGTGGGCAAGCAAGTGGGCGAGAGAGAGACAAACAAACCAAAACCAAACCAAAACTCCTCCCACATTATTTACAACCCCACCTCTCATTTCAAAAATCCACGCCGCAGAGGCACACACATGTCAAAATAGAAACAATTTGGTAACTAAAATTTAGTTTGGTTGATTGGGGAATAGAGTTTGAAAGGAGGGCTACTGGCTCATGCTCATCTATTATGGAGAATGGATGGACGGCTCCAAAAGGGTAAAACAGGTCCTCTTTGCACCACAACTCGCATACTACTCACGAGACTCGACACTTTTTTATCATTTTATGATGAGAGTGAGGAAAGGTGAGAGGTTAGGACAATTCAATTTGTATAATGAATAATGATAACATTTTGATAATTGGTGATGATAAGTAGAAAGAGTGGGAGACAATTTGATTGATTAGTGAGGGTTGCGTTGGTTATCAAGTGCTCATGTATTATTATTATTATGGATGGTGTGTGGGTGGAAAAGAGAGAGAGAAGAAAAGTGGGGAGGTAGGTGGGGTGGGAGGCACGTACCCTGCGAGGAGAGAGGGATGAAGAGATTGAGAAGTGAGGTAGTCCGACGTGACCCTTTGCTCGCTCGCACCTCTCCTCCGTCAACAACTTGAGGGGCGGACGACGCGGAGGAGCTATCAACGCTTACGTTACCTTCTTTCTTCTTCTCCATCACCACCGCCAAACTACTACCGCTCGTCGTCGTGCTGTACTTGTCACTACTCCCGTTCACAGACTTGTCCTCCAACAGGAAGCCACTCGTCGAGCTGCCAGCAGCCAGTCCGCCGATGATAAGGCTATTGTTATCCCCGCCATTGCCCAACTCCTCCACCAACACATCTACCAACACTGCGTAAAACACAAAACACACAAACTTGTTGTACATCTCTCCCATTCAAATCCTCTTCAATTTCATCCCAATCTCAAATCTGCTTACTCTTTGGAGTCTCTGAGCCTGCTGCTTTGGCCTTGAGCAGCTCCAACAGCTTGTCGACCGTCATCCGACTGCACTCCTCCCTCAACTCACTGTTCACCTGCTCAATGAGAAGGTGATTGCTGTCCATGATGTCGGCGTAGGTGCTCACAAAGTCCTTCATCTGGTCCAGGTGACTCGTCTCCACGTCGTGAAAGTGCTTGCACGCGACGGGCATCTTGGTCTGGTAGTCCTCCCTCACCGTCTGGTACTTGTCCATCCACTGTTTGTACTCTTCCTGCGCCTTCTTCGCCTTCCCTTCCGCCTTCTCAATCTCCTTCGCCGATGCATTCTCCTTTTGACACTTTTCCAGCTCGGCATGCCGCTGCTGGTACACCTTTTTCGTCTTCATCGTCATGGTCGTCGAGTTCTGGATCTGCTGGACCACCTCCAGCGTGCTCGCCTCCTCCTCCTTGACACTCTTGTGCTTCTTCTGCAGCTCGTCCGCGTACCTGGCCAGCTCCTTGACAAGCTCCTGCACCTTCTGCGTCATCTGCAAGTGGATGTTGCTCAGCTTCTCCGACGAGCTCTTCAGGATCTGCCAGTAGGGCGCGAACGTGCCATTGCAGTTCGCGTTCGCCGCTATCTTGGCGAGCTTGAGCAGCGACTTGGAGTACGACTCCTCCAGCGATGAGCGCTCCTTCAGAAAGTCCACCAGCTCCTTGGTCGCCGTCAACCCATACTTCATGTTCTGGTACAGCACCTCAAACTCATTATACCGGGGTCCCTGCAAGGATGAGAAAAGCACCCATTATCATCTACAACCCTATCCACTCAAATTAAACCTTCTTCTCATTGAGCACTTACATATTTGTCGCTATTGCGACTTGACTGCTCATTTGTCATATCAACTTGTGGTGGTGGTGGTGGTGGTGGAGGGGGAGTTTAAGTGAAGTGTCCAGTCACCTTGTTGTAAATCCTCTTGTTGTTGTTGTTGTTGTCAGTGAAAAGTGGGCAGATGTGGGTCATAGTTGTTGGCACTTGATCATTCGCTCGCCCCTCTTCTGCTTGTGCTGGTGGTAGTGTGTAGCAGGGAATAATAAGTGAACGAGGAGGAAGATGCCAATTGAGGAGGATCGGAGTTTAGCAGATCTATTGTCCAAGGATCGACGAGGGTCACGCACACACAAACACATCAGTGGTGGTGGGAGTAGTGGATCTGACAGCCAGCACACTTATTCCCCTAATTTTGGCGACTCTTATTAATGGGAAATGAAATGGTGGAATTTATTTATTTGTGTACGGGAGAGCATAGTAATATTATCAGCCCATCTGACTGACTGAGTGAGTCTGAGTCTGAACAAGAGGGATCCTCAATTGTGTCTATTGTGAATGGATGGTGATCATGATACATGAACCCTGCTACATGGCGAGTATTACTCCTGCGCCGATATTATTATTATTATTTTTATTATTATTATTATCAGAAAGACTGAGAGATAAACTCGCTCCCGTTTTGTCACAGGACACGCAATGCACAGATGTGCTATACCAACATTACCAACATTACCAACTCGAAAATGTGCAGCAATGCGGACTCTCTTTCTATCTTCTATCTTCTATCTACTACAACATACACACTCACAAGGAACACACCCCACGTGTCACACACAAATACTCACAAATCTTTTACACTCGGCATATCATCTCCTTCTTTTAATATATTTTCCCAAATTTATTCGGATATTTTCGAGTGCACGTGAGAGGCACGGCAGGCAGTCTAGCAACAACATATAGTCAGATGTCACAGTAAAACAGTTATTCAAAAATTATTGCTGGAAAATTATTAGCATGCAAGTTTACGACTACTCCTACCCTATAAGCTTGTACATTTAAATAGCATTTTGGAGGAAAAAATTAGTGAATGTTATTGGAATAATGGAATGAGAGAAAATTGTTTTAATTTTGTTTATATTACTCCAGTTTGATGATAAGACTAAAAGTAAATTGGGGATTGTGAGTGTGGTAGGCTCCTCGTGAGTACATAGAAAGGTTAGGTAGAGATAATGTTGACGTGGAGTGTATTACACTTTGTGTATTGTATTTACAGAATATTATGTATTATGTACTTGTATGGATGATATAAGGAAAGGAATATAAGGATATGGATGGCAGCTCTTCCGCAAAAAGCAGAGAGAGAGGATTCAAGCCTGCCACAATCACACTCCAAGACGACTCCAACTGCCACTACATCATTCCTACGACGACATGCAATATGCAATGCAATAGAGGACTAGCAAAAAAAGGAGGCAAAGCCACTTGTATCAAAGTGTCCGAAGCAAAACTAATATCCTCGAAATAAACAATTTTACTTCACACTACTCACAATCAATAATATAATTTAATATCAAAACTTAATATCTACTAACATTCAAGTCTACTCCCGCCGTTTTGATCAAATGAACAAAATCCAGTAAATTCTTCAACTTTTATCCAATATGCCAATAATATTTTTTTTTTGAAATTTGCAGAAAAAAAACGTTTGCAAAAATTTGCGAATGTTATGCGTCGGATGTGGGGTAAATGGCGCTAATAAATCGAGCCAACTTATCAAGCTTTATCGATTAAGCCAATAATATTTTTTTTTGCAGAATATGATAATGGTAAGAATGAGCGTGTGGAATTAGCTTTGTATGCCAAGTTTGATGTTAATTAGTGTAGCCGTATTAGAGATATGAATATTTAGTGTCCGCGTATTTACGTACGTACGATTTCATAAAGCAGAAGCTTTGCTAGTTGATATGCTATGGCAGGCAATTCCTCATTCACTCTCCAAAATTGTAGGATGATTGGTGTGGTGAAGAAAAAGAGTACGGGAGCGAGAGAGGAGTGTAGTATTCTGAATGCATGAATGGGAATGAATGTCGTGTTGTGAATGAAGAGATGGAAGGGAGATTAGCGTTTTTTCAGTCTTTGTTGGACAAGTATTGAATGATAAAAGTTAATTATCAAAGCTGCCCTAACCATCATCACTCTCCTTTCCACATTCAGTTGACTTGCTCTTCATCCATCGCAGTACAAACAGATGAGGTGACACTTATGTATATATACATGATGGGGGCGGATACCGGATCCCCGTTTAAAATGAGGACCCATGATCCCCTCTTTCCCTTAATCCTCCAACATTCAACTATTAAATCACTACTCTCATCCAAAAATACTTTCAATAATCCCATTTTGTGCATCCCAAACTACGCTCAAAGCTTTCTTGTTCTTGCAGGGGGCATCAATCGCATCATCCGCTCTTTTATAATCACTTTAAATGGGCAACATGAAATCCAGCTGTGGTTATATTACAAATTTAATAAATCTTGTTAACATGACAATAATCTTTGACACTAACAACCAGTCTTGTAAAAGTAGTACTATTTCATACATTCCTTCGTAGCAACTCTACCCGCCAACACATCTTCCACAAAACATCATGTCATCATGTCCACATTTTATAAAAACAACTACCATACAAACCACTCTTCAAAGTAAAAACAACAAAATAATAAAATAAAATAACAAATGAAAATGGGTGTAATTAATTATTAATGTAATGGTAGTAGATAGCCCTTTTGTGAGAGTGCCGATAGAAATATGATAATTGCTATTGTCAGGATTACGGCGTATTTCAACATCACACTGCTACTTTTCTCTCTCCATCACCTCAACTATTATTAAAAAATACTCTATAAGTAATTTAATATTTGTTGCTCTTGAGCAAAGATCCATAGCTAACATCACTTGTTTCACTGACCATTAAAAAATAAAAGCTACACATTTGATAAGAAAAGTAGGTAAGGTACATATATATGGCTAAAAAAAAGTAATGTGAAGTAATATAATAAATTGATTTTGAAGAGGAGGAGGATCACTTTGTGGGGATGAGATTGGGCGACAAATCCGCCCACCCATTCTCCAGGAAAGTAGCAATGCAACCCGAGTGGGATTGTGGGGTGTATAAATCGACAATGTGCGTGTTGGACTCATCCTGAAAGTACGAGGTATACACACATGGTTAATTGGTCAGTTAGTCTTGTTGTATTTAAAGAGGTTTGGAGCGGAAGGAATATGAGGGTCTTACGATAGAGAATACTTTGACAAGTGATTTGGTTGGTGGAGTTTGCTGGTTGAGGAAGGCGGTCGCTTTGTCCCACAAGGCCGCCCTGTCCCGTCTCCTGGACAAGGGTTTGAGTGGGAATGAGCACCTTTGCACGCAACTTGGAAGCCTGCTCAACTCCTCTGGAAGATGGCTCAATTTGGCGAGAGGAAGGGTGAGGACCTGGCCAACATCTATTTTGCGTACAACAACCGTACCTGGATCACTTCCCACCTCCTCAACTCTCACTCTTTTCCTAAAAAAAAGCCCCAATTCAGAACATTCAGAACATTGAGATTGTGGACAAGATGGGGATGATTGAGAAGTGGATGGTTACCATGTTCCGTCCTCATCCCAAATGAGAAAGAAGAGGCGAGACAACTCGCCGAGCGTTCGGAGGGGCTGTAGTGTGCCCGGTCGGATGCTCTCCAACATTCCACTCATATCAAACGTGTCAAGCAGCTCCTGGCTCTGGATGTAAAACTCATTGGGGCTCACCACAAAAACCACATTCGCCTTCAACAAAACAAATATATCACATCAACTTAATAATCCTCAATTCACGCCACATGCTTCCAAAGAAAGTGTTAAGCCAACTACCTACCTCCATCTTTTGAGAAAAGTGGAGTAAGAGATGCTCAGCTGGACCCTTGACTTTGGGGAATGGGGTGATGACCCCTTTCTCCTCCTCTCCTCCAATCTCTTCTTCTGACACTACAATAAACCATCACATTTCATTTACAACCGGCTTAAATATTTTGTATCTCTTTTTTTCTACAACTTTTTCTACCTTTGTGACCAAGGAGCAGCTTCTGAAGTAATACGCCAGCATCAAACCATTTATTCATGTACTCCACATCCAACTGGCATCCCAATCGAAATAATCCACTCTTGTCCTAAAATCCACAAATTACCTTCATTTCAAACTCTACCCCATTCTATATCATACATAATAATATGAATTTAATAATTATTTGTAGAGGAGATTGATTGATTGCTTGCGTTGTTGCCCACCTGATGAGTGATGCGTATCTTGAGGAGCCCCTTTCGAACCAAGTTATCAAACTGGTCGGAAAGCTCCGGATCAGTCATGTCCGCTCTCACATTTATACACCTCACTCGGATGGCATATGGGGAATCCTTGGAGAGCTCAGAGGGAAGTTGGTACACAGCCTCCTCATCCACCGTATCTTCCATTCCCAAGTCAAAGAAATACACTCCAACTTTACCAGCAGCCAGCTTCCTGGTTATGATCCCTCGAAACCTACAAGTTTATTAATTCAATAGCCCATTGTTCAACTGATTGGTTATTATTAGCTGGTTAATAATAATGAGATGATGGCTGGATGGATGAATGTACCATGCTTTCTCCGTATCACTGGATCCATATTGGAGCATGCAGAAACTGTTGAATTGGCAATGTTCCATTTTACGCCTGGGGCACGTTTGCAGAAAGGGATGAAGGCGGGCAAAGGAGGCATTGCCCTCCGGTGTCATCACTGAAAAGTCGCTAAAGTCTGTTCCTCTCACATACCTCACCTGTTCAAGTAGTAGTCAAACAAACAAACATTCATGTAATCAACCAACTGCCAAATGGATTCAACTTTGCTGTTGGAGCCACAAAGAATACCGGTAATGGAAGGCCAACGGGTACAACGGCCGGATCAATCCCACTTGCTGATGAATCCCTAAAACCCCCATAATCAGATTCAGATCGGCTGGGAGCCAAGAATAAGGTGGGCCGAGTTTTAGGAGTGTATGGAGCGGGATTGGATGATGATGGGTTGGTGTTGGGCTTGTATCCGGGGTTTGGCGGCTGATCGTACCAATTGGCAGAATGATAGGATGAGCCGGACGACTCGGTCTTCTCACTTGACGCAGCAGAGTAAAAGGCTTCTTGTTGAGTTGAGCTAGGCGCCCTCCCCCCACCCATCCCCTCAATCTCAGTTCTTGGCCACCCACCCTCGCACCTTGTCTTACCTTCTGGATGATGATCATGCTTGCGGAACACGGCTGTCATTTCACCCGAGCCCCGCTCTTGTACAGCCCCACAAGGACCACCCAAACTAGCTCGCTGCTCACTTTTCTGCCCCGTAAATTTCCTTGCGTTAAAAGCTCTGTGAAACTCTGGTTCCTGCTGCTGGGGTGATGGCGGAAGCTTGGCAGTTGCGCCCACTCTGCAACTGCTATCCAAAGCTCGGTTCATCAACACTGGCGTTGGCATAAACAAAGTTTGTGAGGGGCGTGCACGCGCGGCTTCTGGCTGGTTCCGCTCAAACCCTCGTCCTGGATTACTTGCTCCATTTTGACTGTAAGCTCGGGGTTGTTGCTGCTGTTGACGAACACCTCCTCCTCCTCCATCTCTGTCTCTGTCAGGCCTCGTATTCGGAAAGGGTGGCTTATTGTTTTTGAAGCCAAATGATGGCTTATCAGCAGGGCGACCTTCGAATGACTGCCTCGTAAGTGGTTCAATCCTTGCACATTCCCGTTCCGGATTGCTACTCTTTTTCATGACTTGGGGCTTCGACTTGGGTTGCTCATCTTGGGTTTTGGGAGGAGTGTCAGTAGCTCCTCCTTCAGCACCTGACTCCTGTCCCGTTTGAATTTTTAAGGTCCTGCATTCAGAAAATGACATGAGTTGTGTAATGATGATAAGTCTATTTTTTTACTGCCAAGTCAGAAGGGGTAATTGAAAAGTGATTAAAGTTACTTTTTGAAGCATTGATTGGAGCAGAAGACTGTGGGACAGAGCCGGCACACCGAAATCTTCTTCTTCTCATCACACTCGCAAGGAACGTGGTGCATTTCATGAAGACACTCTCCAATCAGCTTTTGGTAGATTGCTCCCTCAATCCAAAGGTGCTTACTTCCGTAATTTTGATTGATTGCTCGCAAACTGAAATCCCATGTTTCATCCGGATCCAGTGGAACACTCTTCTTAAAACTGAAAAAAAATAATATTATTAAAGCAGAATAAATATGATTGGAGACAGGAGATATGATTTTGTTAGCACACGCACACTCTTAAGTCCTCTTTCTTAATTATTAAAATTACGCTCACTACCTCTTTCCTGTCTCATCTTTCAAACGAGATGTTGGTTGTTTGCCTGGTTGAAGCTCCACTGGAGACTTGATTGATTGCTCGTTTAGCATCGGAGCGTTGTTGGAAGATGGTGGAACGAGAGTAGCATCGGAATCGGAATCATTGATATCCTGATGATGAGTGGTGAGGATTGAGTCCTCGTCCTCCTTGCTGGAGTTATGTTGAGAAGCCTCCTTGTTAATCAACTGTTGGCAAAGATCCCGCTCATCAGCTGTACTTCCCCTCTCATCTCCGACGTAGAGATGCTTGGCAAAACTAAATTGGTTCTCCCACATGGCCTTGACAATAGAATCAGATGGGAGGCGGCTGTGGTCACTCTCCGACTCAGCTGTCTCCTCACCCGAATATTCACTTGAATTATCCTCTTCTGAATTCGACTCCTGACCTAAACTGTCGCCTGCTCCTTGTTCCTTCCTCTCACCACCGGCATCCTCCATTTGGTTAATGACGCTGGCATGTGAACAAAGAGGAAAATAATGGATATTTGGATATTATGGTAAATGGTAACAATAATAATAAATTTTATGGGTGTTAAAGTTAAAGGTGCTACCTGAGCTGTGTGGAAATTGGTAGAAAAAGGTGAGCTGTGTGTGAGGATTGTAATAAAGGGAAGGAGAGAGACGCGTTCGGTGTGGTCAGCTGAAGCTGCAGACGAACACTGACAACTGAGCAGCAGCAGTGAATCTGAAATGTGAAGAATAATATTGGCAAGTGGGAATGTGGTGCAGGCAGAACAACGTGAGAAGAAGGAGACGACGACTACAAAACAAAGTGTGGAGAATTGTGCAGGAAGCAGCAGAGTTTTTTGTTGTTGTTTTTCTCTGTTTTGGTTGTAGTAGCAGTAGAGTTGGTCGTGGGTTGCATCTCTGCATTTACATCACATCACATCTTTTGCCCAAACTTGCAGCCAGCTCCACCAAAAAATGCACTTTTGCAATTTAATTATGTAATGGATTAGTATTTTATAACTGTTCCACTTTCACTATTCAACTCATTCTGCGCTTTCGAAATATTGTTATCAAAAAGTATTTTAATTAAACATGTAACGCAGGACTAGGTAATCATGCTTCGGGCTTGGATTACACTCTATGTTTTACATATAATTCGGGGGGTTATAGGTTGGTTAGGTTACCTAACCTAATCCTCTCGGATAAAATTAAGAGTCGAATAGTGTCCAAATATGTATGAGGGTAACGGTTCCAAAAAATTTCGACAACATATTTTTCAAAGTTTTTCCAAATTTCAAATTGGTGTAACTTTTTTATTTGGCCACGTACGCACTTTGTGTGTATTCCAAAACCGGAATTTGAGTAATCCCGGATGCCCAGCCTTGCATGTATGATTGTGAAATTATTTTACCACTAATTTTATTATCTCATTTCAAAGCGGGGGTGTCTTTTAATAAGTCTATTATTCCGTTGGTCATTTTAGAAATTTGTGTGAGAAAATGAGTTGCGAGTTTCTCAATTTGATGAATTAAATGTTGTAAAAGAGTGTGTAATAATATTGGTAGTAGAATGGGAGTGTTGGATGCGGGAATGTGCGGAATGATTGTTAGGCGGGGAGTGTGAAGTGATGTCGACTCTAGTCTCTACTAGAGGCTCTCTAGTGAGAGTGTATAGAGTTGAGAGAGAAAGAGACGCGTGTCGCGTGTCTGCTTTTTCAGCTCACTCACTTGTTGAAGATGGGTTTTGGTTTTGCGACTATTGTACTCACTTGCAAAGAAAGAGAAGAAAGGAAATGTTCGAGTCTCGGCTTCTTCCAGTCTTCTTCCATTCCCATTTTTGCAATGAGGAGAAGAAACAAGTAGCTACAAGATGATAGCTTGCGTTCATTTATGTATCATGATCAGATGGAGAATCGGCGGAGGAGGGGTGGGTATGATGAGAAATTCAACGTTTATTGTGATGGTTAATACACAATTTACACATCTCCAATCAACTAGCCCCTTGCCCACTTTCATTCCAAGCCAATGTTCTAGTATACCAAAATACCAACCCATTACTATTCAGCTAGTCACTAGTGGGATAATATGTAGGCTGACAAAATCATATCTCTACCATAAAACCTACATATATTATTTACCTGTCATTCCCATTCCCTAACCATTCCAAACTCATTATTACTCACCAAAGTTTGCAAAATTGAGGGAAACTTGAAAGTGAGCTTTCTAAGAAATTGGATGAGAGTGCCCCATCCCACATGCTCAAATCTTATGATATAATATTGGAAGGATTGATAGGAGTGTGAGCCTACGTGTGGAATACCCCCCAAAAATACCTCCATCCTCTTTCCTCCAAAAAGAGTGGTGGAGCACATCTTTTACTCGCTCCATTGACGAGATCACACGTCGAAACACGTGCGCCCAAACTTGTTAGCAGCTCTGCAACAACTGGGCAACAAGGAGAGGAAGCTGGGTAAAACGACGACAGCTCAGAGCAACACTTTCTGCCAGCAGCACACCAACATCACTTCCATCACTCCATCATACATTACTACACAACTCACATTTAAAAGGAGGAATACAGTGTTTTTTTATCTACCTCCATTCATCCTCAACTCATCACCTCAACATCCCCTTTATAAAAGATTCACCACCTTTGAATCACTTTCTTAATTGTGTTGATTTTATTGGAGGTCAAGCTGTGGACTACTACTCTCCACCAACCATTTATTTTAGACACTCAAATTAGCGTTAATCCGCATTTTGCTCAATTGAGATTTAGACAGCGAGACGTTTAGATTGTTGTGGTAAGTTAAATAGCTACTTCCTCTCTCTTTTATGCCTACTTGTCTTGTCAACCAACCCCACCACTTGTCACTTGCTCTTTATTTCCAGTGTAGGTGAGATAATGGGGATGATAATTGAAAGTGCGAGGGAAGGTTAGGGATTGTGTAAGTGGTGGATATCTCTGTAGGATACAATGTGGTGTGTAGATATAACAACGAGTGGACAAGGGTTTTATCTCTTATCATCATGCAAAATGCAAATAGATAAGATAATAATGCTTCATGGTAATAAATTCAAGTTCACTCTCACTTCTTTCCACCCTGCCTAATCCAATCAAATGAGTTACAAGATTGGGAATTGCTACACGCCTTCCACAAACACTTTTTTATCTCCATTTTATCTTGCATGCATCCCAGTAGCCATTTTATCTGATCAACTCGTATTTATCCCATCATTCTTTTCTTTCTCCGAAATACAGCTTCTTCACTCGGGTTTCGAGGATGATGGCCGAGGGTCGGGGCAAGGAAGGGATGATCAGCAAAAGGGACTATGTCAGCATATTCAGAGCATCCAACAACCCACATCTATTCCAGGGGTAACATCAACACTTTAAAAAAAAATACATTTATTCCAATGACAGGATTCCCATCTGATTTGAAGGAATATATGTTATCATCCCTCTTCCCTCTTCTACTAAAGGTTCATGGAACGTGGTGGATGGGATCTTTTTCTGTCGTGGACGAATGACGCCATAGCGAGCCACGACTACGCACTCCTCCACGAGATCTTTCTCCTCTTGTTCATATCGCCAGTGAACGTGAGCCGATTGAAGTCTAATTCGCTCCCCATTATCCTCCACAGATATTCGAAAGACTCCTCTGAGGATGAGGAAACCAGACAACTGGCAACCAACGTCGTACGACGTTGGAGAGCGATCGCCAAAGCTGTTCAGCAAACATGTTTTCAAAATAGCAGCAGCACTGCAAATGAATGCGAGGCCAATAGTAAAACGGTGGCACAAGGGCTTGGTATAAAATGTGAAGTGAACGTTAAGACGGAGATGGGCCAAGACTTGATTATTTACCAACCCGCCGCTGACAAGTCGGACTCGGCTGCTGACGGTACTCGTGTAGCCAACTCCAAAGACCTTCCTCCTCCACCTACACAACAACAACAACAACAACAACAACAACAACAACAACAAGAAAAACAACAAGAAATTGTCAGCCCGGCTAAAAAGGTAACATGTTGTGTCGTTGATCAGGAGGACAGGAAATGTGGTAGTTGTAATGGAGGCAGTGACTTCCATTATTCGCAGGGTCAACTTGAAAACCCAAAACTTGTGAGCTGGAATGCCTCTGCTCCTCTCATCACCCAAATAAAATTGGAGGAGCAAACTGAGATGGAAAATAAGCGACAAAGGGAGACGTACAATGGAAACTTCCACAAGCTGATGTTGTTGGCAAATATCGCCAACAGTATCGCCACCAGCTCAAATGGCATCAGTGGGAAAGGAATGGTGAGCAGGTTTGCGGGTGGGACAGCTGAACGCGCGGGCCCTCTACACAAAATTATTAGGAAAGGCGAGAAGGATGAGGAGGGGAGATCAGCTGAAAAAGTGACACCCCTTTTAGATTCGCCGACAAAAAGAATGAATGCGACGAGGACGGGGCAAGTTCGCGAGGAAGGCAAGCCAGGAGAGACGGGATCAGGGAAGTTGGTCCAGGAGACTGAAAAGGAATTGAGCGCGAGGAGTCATCCTCCAACGCCAAACGACGTTCTTTCTAAAAGATGGGCAACCGAGTCCCTGGAGAAGATGGTCGATGCAAAGAAAGCGAAAGTTGGCAAGGAAATTAGTGAAGCGGCAGTTGGATCGGAGGTCACATATCCAATGAGGAAAAAAAGGAAAGCCCCTCCTCCCCCAAAAATAGGTAGCATCTTGACGTGTTCAGAAGATGAACTGGAAAATGAGGAGGCTCAAACGGTTCCAAGTTGGACCTTTAAAAATACGGGTCAACTGAAGAGTATTCTGATTTTAGGACGTCCGGAAAACCGTCAGAAAAAGGGGCCGAAAAAGGCTGTTCGTTGGGCAGTGGGAAGGAAAATGGAGGAGGTACGCTATTTCCCACGCGATGCACAAGTGAGCGGAAATGGGAGTGCGGTGGTGAGGCAGCCAGGAGCAGTAGGACAACGGGTCAGCTGTAACATGAAATCTCGGAGGCCAGCTGCGGCGGCGCCCACATCGGTGAGCCGCAATAATATGAGCATGAGCAATCCTGGAGTAGTAGCCAAACCGACGGTGAGCTTATACAGGAAATGTGAGCCGAGCTCCTGCCACACTAAAATTAAAGATGAGCCAGCAGCACAAGATTGTAGACCTACTCCTTTCTTCAAACCTGCCCACCTCCCACTCCCACCATCCCCAACGTCAAACCCGTTCCTTGCCTTACCACCAAGTGGAAATGCTCCTCTGGAGTACTCGACTAACTTGAATGCTGGAGGGAAGAGCAGTTGGAAGTACAGCAAGAATAACCCGGGACTGGATAATCAAGTTGGCACCAATAATGCTCCATGTGATGATGCTACGAATATTGAGCCAAGTGGGGTTGTGTCGTGCAGGAGGAAGGAGGGATGTGATAAGATGAGCTTCTATGCTGACAATGATAAGGAAGATGTAGGCGGGAGGAGTAAGTCGCACAGTTCATCTCTAGCTTCCTAGTCATTCAGCTAAAAATTGGAGTTTGAATTAATTGAAATGTGTGTTTTTAGATGGACAACAGCTGGCGTCTACTTCTCCTGGTTATGTGGGTCCAGGTGAGAGGGAAAGGAGGATGAAGGAATGAGGCGAAGAATGAGAAATCTCGTCCCAATCAATGCCATTGAGTTAGCATGGCTGCTCCCTAGTTCCTATCTATTTCAACACATAAATGTGTATCTTTTAATTTTATTCATGTCACAATATCCGGGTTTTAAGTTAGCAACCTTGTACATCCAACAATACAATAATGAATAATAGTAGATTGGATTTCACACTTTTAATGTGGTCATGTGTGTTGCAGAAGAGAGTCTATCTTGTAGGATAGCAATTGTTAGCGTATATAAAGACGCGTTTGGAGTGTGCTCCATCAATCCCACTCATTATACAACTACCACTTTTTTTATTATTATTTTCTCACTTTCTACCTTGAGATGTGCTCTACCAATAAATAAGTATACTGATCTACGCTACTCCAAAAAAATAAATCCGGGCTAACTACTTTTTAGCTTTTTACCTCGCAATTCGTAACGTGGGGAGGAGAGTGAGCTATCACTTGTTGTGTCCTCCACACACACTCATTCTTGGAACATAAGAATAGTAAATATTATGTGAGGTTAACTTTGCAATAAATTGGTGTTATTGTGGAAATTGGAATTGCATAGTTTAAGAATTAATGATGATTTATGAGATCTCGTATTATTTTCCACCTGCCCTGCCTTCACTCCATTTCCCATCCTCCAGGTCGAGTGCATTATTGTTAGAAGGTGTGATGTTGAGACAGGTTCACAAAGAGGCTCAATGATGAAGAGAGAAAGGATGATGCATGATCGTAGGGATTTGTACATTAGGCATAGTAGCAAGGGCAAGGCTACCATGCTCTTGGATACTCAACGCCCCAGCATCAACAATCAAGGCTAAACCAAGTGTAATAATGAATAAATGAAGACGCTGCTAGAGAAGGCGCTTTGAGAAACAGGTTTAAAGCAGTGAGGCGTTGAGCATCCCACCACCACCCCCACCAACCTACCTACCCCTTCTTCTGCAAACCATGCTACACACTTTACTCAACACTCTCAACCATCCAATCCATCCTCATATTCTCCTTATTTTCGAAATCTCTCTTTTTTACCAATGCATTGATACAGTGCATTAGCACACATCTCTCTCTAATCATCATACTAATCAGCAGCAGCATATCAAATATTAGTATCATGGTGCATCAACCAACGCTTTTAATTTAGCAATAATTTATCATTGCATGATACACTCACTGTATTTTACACTCCTAATCATCTTTGTATTAACAAGACCGTCTAACTGTGCACAGTTAAGCCAAGTCGCAGTAGTTTGCTCCTGCTGCTACTCCTCTTGTTGTTGTTGTTGTTGTGGGGACGGAGGGAGCCATATAGTCTCTTTGTAATAATGTGGAGCAAGCGAGAGTACTTGTACTTGTAATTGCCATTGCCACATCCGCTTTTCCTTCGCTTTACACACAGCCATCCCCACAACTTTTCCTTTTCTTCGAAAGAGTGAGAAGGGAAGGTTAGAGTGTAAAAGAATGATCAGTTGATTTTTAGTCTGTGCAGAGGCCCTCACACACATACATAATATATATATATATATACGCCCAATCAGAATGTTCCTTCTATTCTGAGTCCCCCTCCACCAAAGATAATCATCAGCTTCGGATTTTAGTGGGACAAAAATAGAGAATAAATTGAGGATTTTTATTATAATAATGTGGAGTAGTCGTGTGATTGGAGTGCTCACTCTGATAACAACCGCCATGCTCGCCCTAGTCTCAGGTAATTCATTTTGAAATTTAATTTTAAAAGAAAGATAGGTTGGCTAATTGTGGGATGATTGGAGAGACAGGATTTATGGTTATTTTCTGGATTTGTAACAACAGGGAAAATTGCGACTCGGTGCTACGCGTGCCGATCCCGAGGGGATCTTGGAGACTGCAAGGACCCCTTCTCCAGCAATGCGACCATGATAGGTGACCTGCCAGGGAAGCCCGTATCCTTCACTTCATGTCCTTCGGGCTGGTGCCGGAAGCAGATCGAAGGCGTTCGAGGTCCCGGCGACGGTAAAATAATAATTACAAAAAAAAAAAGATTGTTAAAAATGATAGAAATGGAATGAAGATTGATTTTATAAGTTAAGTAACAAGATTGATTGATTGGCTGAACAGATTATGGGGCAGCGACAGAGCGTGCCTGCCTACCCAACTCTCCGCAAGACGGGGAGGAACGATGTGCGGAGGTTACCATTCGGAGCAAAGTGACCCTCTTGTGCGTCTGCCGAGGGGATCTGTGCAATTCCTCGCCAAGCGTGGTGATGGGCTCAAGGAGCCTCCCTGCTCTCATCCTCGCAGTTATTATCGCCGCCACGCTGTAGTTCATGTCACCTCATTTCTCAGTTTTGCCAGTAGCCGGGACATCCCTCTATACTTCAAACTCTATCCACTCCAGTACAACTCCACTAAACTATAACTCCATTAATAATATTTAAAGTACAACCAAACCTTCACACAAATACCTACGCTCTCTTCTTTCCCCAAACAATAAAAATTATAATTTACTACAATTTTTAATATCCATTTTTATTCACCTTGACGTCTCATTTTTAACTGTTATTGACTCTGCACCTGGTTGTGTTAACGAGCTGCTTTGTGAAGGATCTGTTGTGATGGGTAGACAAGGAATGTATCCAGGGCTTTAGATTTGAGTAGGTTGAGATTTGCGTCTTTAGGAGACTACATAATGAATGAGCCTAATGATTTGCATAAGGATATTGCAGGAGCCGTGCAAGGGTTGGAGGGAAGCAACAGATTTTTCTATTTTCTTTGTTGGAGGTTGCTACATTATTCCCATTTCACCCAACCATGATATCCATCTCATCAGCTACCTTACATTCCTTTTTCATTGAATTAGTTGTTTGGTTCACAACTTGACCTCAAACAAGATGAATATGATAAGCCTTTTGGTTGAACCCCTTCCCATGGTTACGCATCTCACATGTAAAATTTAAATTCATAATGCTCACATCTCATTTGAAAGCGGTTGATGAGGAAGGAAAGAACGCAACTCGACCAACAACGTACATGCAGGCATTTTAACAAGGAGTTAGGTTATAATGTGTGGTGTGTCATGTCGGAATGAGGTGGAATGTTGCAACAAAAGCAGCTCTGTTCTGTAGGTAGTGAGATGGGAAATGGTGAAAAGTCAGGTCTAACCAAACTATACTAAACTAATAAATAATTCAAATTGTATTTTATAAAATTATGATAAAGTAGCATGATCCCTTCCCTTGTTATATTCTTAAAATTCTCAATCAACTAGATATGATCATTATTCCATTATTGGCAGGATTACATTTCACATTATAATATTTAATACTCAAACTCATTCATTGAAACTGAAACATGATCATTGATCAAATCAATAGGCTATACATTCTTTCATTCTTTCACATTTACCAACAAAAGTTGGAATTCAAAAAGTTAAAGTGTTCAACTTTATTCAAGGCTTTCCAATAAATCCTAAAAATGAATGGGATGGGGGATGGGGTGGGGATTGGTGAAGAATCAGTTTTAGAAAGTAGACAAAAAAATACAAATATTCACCATTCCATTCCTCAACTTGTGAATCATGTCATGATTTATGAACCAAAGCTGGTTCATTTAACCAATGGTGGTGTTGGTAAAAAGTTAGATGATATGTTAGCGGGTTTCTATATTCCATGTAGTAGTGAGGGGGCCTTCAATCAGGTCTTGAGTGATCAGTGTGCTCAACTCTTACCATTACCATTATTTATATCTTTTAAAATAATAAGTGTTAAAGGGACCAATGCTGTTAAAATTGATAAGCTTTGAGGGATCCATCCAGTGGGGGTGTATCCGATAGTTTGGATAAGAACGTTTGGAGGGATTTGATGGAGGGGTTTAGGACTTGAGCCTCTGTCTGTAGTTTAGGCTTCTTCTCTCTTAGCATACACACTTGTCTACCAATGGGCGTCTTTGAGTTGTCAAAGCACAACAGCACCATAATTTTACCAGGTTGAAGGTTGTAGGGTTATCCCGCATACAATTGATAATCACAAATGTGTTCAATTTGCGGTGTGTGTTACTAGATAAATGGTTAAAGTTGGGTGAAATGGGAGTAGTGTTGTTGAGTGTATGAAAAGTGGCGAGGTTTGTGATTGGCTGTGAGTGTCCCGTTGTTGTCAACAAGATGAACAAAGGCGGCGGGAAGGAGACTTTTGAACGGGCAGACACACGTAAGTCAATCGAGGATTGAAGGCTAAATTAATTTGTGATAAGTGATATGTAAGCACAGAGACTTGACACAATTATTGCACAGCTGCACACTCATTCCTTTCCTTATCATTATCATTAGCAGACTTGCCCCTTGCTACAATCCTGCAATATCCTTATGCAAATCATTAGGCTCATTCATTACGTAGTCTCCTAAAGACGCAAATCTCAACCTACTCAAATCTAAAGCCCTGGATACATTCCTTGTCTACCCATCACAACA
>JAITYZ010002751.1:0-11156 GCA_027744595.1 Paronellides praefectus
ATTTAATAAAGGTATGTAGACAGACGCCAGGCCAGTCAACTATTCATATGATTTCGGAGACAGTAAACTTGGGAAGATGAGCTGCTGGAACAGGTAGAGCGGTGCAGCAGTAGCATACATAATACAGTCAGAGTTCAAGGTGAAATCTTAAATCTTAGTATTTGAGATTATTAAAGCTCTACGACTCGTAGTCTACGAGCGAACCCATCTTGTCAGTAAATCAAATTTGCGAGCATTTATTACAAGAACATCAAACATTTTCCTCTACTTCACAGTCTACCTTTTCCTCAGTACATATGTATATAAGGTAACAGGTAATATGACACATAAATACCTAATACACTTGAGTAATTCATCACATAAATATGATCTTACATATAAGTCACAAAATATTATCATTTTCATTCGATCTGGTAAATTCAGAGAAGAAGAAGAAGAAGAAGAAGAAGAAAGGGAAATTTTTTATGATCTCTTTGGAACACCTGCTGTTCTTCCGTCCTCAGCTCCTCTTTTTCCTCATTTCTTTCGTGGAACGCCATATCAATAATTATTATGAACTGACATATCACATTCCGCATCTCATATTAAAGTGGATACAAAATATGACAACTAGAAAGCATGATCAAAGTTTATACCCCTCCCCTTTCCCAAATGAATCAAATTCAATCTCATCCACTCGTCCTCGTCGACAACAACGCAAAACGCCGCATTGCACAACAACAAAGGAAACAAGAGTCATCATCCTGTTACAGTTTTCACCCTTCACAGGAAAGGAAATTTAATATCAGCAACCTCCTGGCTCCTCTTTTACTGATTTGATAAATCTTGTGTTCCAGAACAGGTAGCAAGCACCTGGAACTACAAATTCATTCCGGTTAATGAAGTAAATAAATGTGAGTGTATAGAATATTATATGACATTACGACATGATAAAAAAAGTAAACATAACTACATCACATCATCATCAGACATTTCTACCTGATATGTCATCTGCCTGTCTGTAGTAACTATTGTTGTAATATTATCATCACATGTCACACAAATTTGTTTTGCAATCCAATACAAAGATAACATGATATATTTATAATAGATTGTTTGAATAAAGGTAAATATGTACCCTGGAGAAGCCAACCTTGCATTCGTCAAACATGGTTATTATTTGCGTACCTGCGGAGTCTGGAGTCTCAATTGAATGATTCATTCCATATATACGACAAAGTACATTATGTATTTAGTTTATTAACTCTCTGCAGGATATTGCGTTGTAATTCGGAAGAATTGCTTAGAGCAATCAATATAAACTCCCTCCTACCTGACAACCGGAAAGTAATCAAAAGCAGAGATGATGTTGTACTAAGTTTATACCTACTCGCTTTGATTTTTATTACAATAATGCATTCAACTCGTTTGGTAGTTATTTTGGCATCATTGCAAAACGTTCTTCTGCAGTAGATTGCATTTTATGTAGTGCGAGTGCAGACAGAAATCTATTAATAAGCAATACCTACATATTCAAACTATTAACAAGCTGGTTGACCTTCACGAATCAAAAAGTGATTACACTTTGGTTATTGATTGACGGAAACCGTAATTAATACAAAAAACTATTCTGTATTTACGTACTCTTTGCATCTCAAGTTTTAATTACAAACTATACCTTTTACATATACATATATGTATAATTTATTTTCTACCTAGATT
This sequence comes from Paronellides praefectus, assembly GCA_027744595.1. Lineage (NCBI taxonomy): Eukaryota > Metazoa > Arthropoda > Collembola > Entomobryomorpha > Paronellidae > Paronellides > Paronellides praefectus. The sequence continues at coordinate 1,702 of JAITYZ010002751.1, forward strand.
TCTTTTAAGTACTTCATATGTTGTTAAAGTAAGAAATAGAACCACATTTTTCTATTTAATTAAATAAACTTATTTATATTTTCAAATTTAATTGAAATTCCTATTTAGTCTTGGAATTGACACATTTTAAATGTATTCCTCAATGATTCTGGGAAAAGATCAATGTTATTTCTTCAGACTATATATTCATTTAAATTGAAAACGATAAATATTGTAATTTTGCCGGCACACGTCAAAACAAGTAAATCTAAAACACCCTGTCATAAATATCCAAAAGGATTTACACTGCTGAGATTTACTTTTGTTATTTTTTCATTTCAGATGACCTTCAATTATGCGACGACGTATTGAAAAGTACGGAGAGAGATATACTGAAAAACTAAATAAAATAGACAAGATTTACTCTTGAGAGAAACCCTTTTTTCTAAAATGCATGCAAATTTGAAGCAGTGGAAGAAAAGAAAACCCTTTTGTGTTACATTGCATTTTTTTGTGTTACAGGTTCTGGTTCACCAGAACAGAATTCAATAATATTTACGTAAGCGAAAAAAGAATATAATATGGTATGCCGTATGCCTATATGATTTGCCTGCTTGCATATTATCAAGCACCTTTTTCATCCTTTTCACTCGACTCATCTTCTCTGTCTTGACATGGATTTATTGAAAAATTGTTTTAGAAATTCAGTTCACGATCTCCACACATAAAAAAAGTTTACTTACATGACATGGTTTTGTTTACTCAAGGGGAAAAGAAGCGATGAGCATACAGAGACTATAGCTCAGAAAAAATGAATTTTTTTTCTGGAAAACTCTATGGAACTCTGGAGAAAGGGTTACTTTAAGAAAAACTGGAAACACATGGTATTCAATCGTCTACGGAAGGAAATGCAATTATTGGATTGAGCCATGTGGGAGTTACGACGGGTCATGACGCATGTATCACGTGATGAGATGACAAAAGGATAAAAATACTAAAAAATATATATAGAGATTTTTTTCTTTGGAATGAAAACATGTTTAATCTTGATTGGAAAAGTGTAACTAGTAAATATTATTTACTAAATAATGATCGATAATGAATGATAATAACAGTACCGTTAATTAACAATAGGCCACTACTAATTTAAAACCCCGTCAGTTTACTTTTATAAAAAGTGTGTAGCAAATTATTATTTTATTGACGGAACTCGGAAGCCCACATAACATTTTTAATAAAAATTGTGTAGGAACAAGAATTTTTCTCTCAAAATTTTCATAATAATAATAATTATTATTATTTTTGAGCCTCCTTTACCATGAATAGCACTCATGTTATAATAAATGAATACCTGATCATCTCATATCTCTGGTTGCAGCTCTCATTTGCACTTTGCATCTTTCTTGCATATTAATTTACCTGTTCAAAATAGATTACCTTGCACTTGATTTTCCATGTACTTCATTATACACTTATTATAGAGAGTATAATGATAGGGTATAGTGTGAATACCTTTTAATTATTCTCAACGTCAACATTTTGAAGTGTATCGCATGTGTATAATATATTTTGCGCATGAAGCTGTGAACATTTACGCGAGTAACACACAATTTTTCCAATTAAGCTTTTCATGAATAAATTACTTCTTACTTTTTTTTAAACCAAATTGATTGGGGTTGGTTTAATTTTTGCCCTTCTTATTACTATTGCATATCAATTGCACCTTAATAACAGCATCCCATAGAACAGCATCAATAATATAAGTAGTGGCGAGGTCAGTGCAGTGACTTTGCCTACCAAAACAAACCAACATATTATTATATACCACGTGCGTAGGTACATGGTACATATAACCAGTTTGAGTCTCCTGAACTCATGCACTTTAGTTACTCGCTGTCTGCACATCCAACCAAAAGTCAATAAAAGCGTCCATATAGGTATATGGAACTATAAACGCAGACATGATATTATTGTGAGAGATGACAATTATATATTAACCATTATATTTTACTCTTGCAGATGTACATATAGGCTTTACTTACTGCAGACAAAAACATATAATAGTTTGTTGTGTAGTACGTGATTTATGTATGTCTAATGTGATGATCACGGTCAGATTCGGACAAACTCTATCATTTTTTTTACAAAAAGTAATCCTATTTCCCATCCAGATCTTTGCTGGAAGTTTGAAGACAGGGTAAATCTTTTTACCGAAAGATATCGGTAAATATATATTAAATATTAATATAAGTATTAAGTCAGCTTTATGTGCAATTTAGGTACATTTAAAAAAAACACGAGAGCACACACGCCAAGCGTCATCTATAGATAATAGATACTGGTAAGCTATCATCATCAGCAGCATTATCATCATTCACCCGTTACATTAAATGACCCTTCAATTTGAATTACGGTTAAACTTTGTATTATATTGGGTGAAGTAAGTTCCTTCCCTTTTTGCCCTTTCCATTTATTGGATAGACATAAATTTATTACGGATGAGTGCTACAAAAAGACGGTTTCCAAGAATTGTTTTGAAAGCTTTTTTAAAGATTGTATTTATAAAATGTATAACACCATCTTATCCTTTCTTCAAGTTAGTAAGGCACAGACAAAACAAATCAATAGACTTTCCCAAGACATCATCATCATCAACAATCATTCTATCATCATTGGTTTGACAAGATAAATCTGCTATAGTGCATTCATTCATTCACCCGTTCTACCTACGCAGCATTATAAAACTATGCTACCACTGAAACTGGGAGAAATTGGAATTTTGAATGAAATATGCAGAAACTTTTGCAAACACATAAGGAACAAAACTGCTGCTGTCTTTGTCAGCACCTTTTTTCCATCAGTTATAGCTTTTTTGGACGGGGACAAATGCATAAAAGGTAAACTGTAATTTCCAGACTGGAATGTATAGTGGATAAAAACTGTACACATTCTTATTTTTATGATGGTACTATGACGGTGGTGATGACTGTTGTTAAAAGGAAAGTTATGCCGCTAGGTAGGTATACCATACTTATTCCAGCTTATCCATATCCATCAAACATACAATGCAATTTATACAATGTAATCTGTTATATATTTACTTTACTACCAACAACGAAAGGGTTTTTTGCCGACGACGCAATCCATTATCGTTATGTCGTCGCACATTTTTTTCACACGGTTGCACTCCAATGATATATGAATGCTGAATGCTAGGTATATTTTACGTCCTTTTTAAGACCAAAACTAACAGCAAAGCTTCATGTGTGCTACTACTACTCCAACCAAAGTATAAAATATTAAATTGAGTGTTTATGTGTCTGTCCGTGTGCATTTTGCCATTTTGGTAAGTAAAACGGCTCGATATTTCTTGCTGCTTTCATCTTGAAGGTCAATTTATGTTTGAAGCTTCTTATATCTTGTTCATCCTGTGTCTGTGCTACTGCTTTACTATATATTATTACATAGGTATTTGTAATTGTATGTGTATATCTACCTACATGGATATTTTGGCTGGCACTTGCAAGGTTTCTTTTCATCCCAGATCTTTCACAACAACAATGTAAAGCAATCTTGTTCAATGTAAAAAAGTTCAAATTTTAATTATAAACAAACTTTCTTATTGAGCAAAATTGACAGCACAAATTGCAGACTATGATCATTATTTCATTAAATATGTATAATATAATAAGCATGCATGGGCTTTCCTCCAATTCCCTTTCTCCGCACAAACGACACAAAACCCTTTTTATCTCTCACCGCGCACCTAACCAACAACCACCATCCATGTTTTATACAAACTTTATTAACATTTTTGCATGTTTTCTATAAACAGGCACAGAACACTATTGAAAACAAACTGCAAACAAACAAACAAGGTCAATAAAAAGGACTAATCTAACGACAAAGCGCAATATAAACAGAATATTTATGTACAAAATACCCAACAAAAACATAATATAAAAATGTATAATCTGCATACATGTATGCATTATTATCTTATTTTGTGTGCATGTTGAATTGTTTTATTCACTGTGATAGTGATGATAAGCACGAATAAACGACACGAAAGAAAATTGATTATATTAAATTAGTAGAAAATGTAGATATTCATATTAAACTACCTACTAACTACAAAGGACCAAAATACAGTTAATATTATGCACGATACGCAAAATGCATGATGAAATTACATTCCTTTCCTATTCCTACGGGGGAAAGAAAAGGAACAAATGTCACGTCAGAGGAATGCAGTTTCATAATATAATTCGCACACATCCGATTCTGGGCCAACTCATTTCCTATAATTTCCTCCAATCCCAAACTTGCAAATGTTTCCATTCTCACCAGAAATGACAGTGTGTAGCAGGCTGCTACTAACAAGCAGCCGCATGGAATATCAATACTTTCTACTTTACTTTCTCTACATTCAACATTTCACTCTTTTCCTTCAAACAAAACATAATATCTATGTGATATACCATACCTATATATAACCAGACCGAAATGTGATTTTAACGTGCATATATACATGGTAATTTCCTACTGCTGTTTTGAATTTTATTACTGTTTATACGGCTGCTTTCTATTTCTCTGCTGCTTCCAAACAAATTGGTGATGACAATGAAGATACCCGGCGAGGAGAATAGGAAATGCATAAAATGAAAGAAAAAAGAAAAAATGTATTCAATGCAGTATGTGTGCGAAACTGTCTAATATACAATATATGCATCCGATAAAAGGCGACCGAAACGCTTTTAGAAAGCACATAATCATTATCCTATATATTTATAATTTTTATTGTTTGTCTGCAATACAATATTACAACAAACAATGCACATTAGCACACACCTACACTTTCGCGTCAATGTGTGTTTTAGAGCACACAAAATCTCTTTTATACAATGTTAAAAGTAAACTGGAGTAATATGTGTATCTACCCATATAACATAAAAAGGGGAAAGTGAGGAAATGAGTCAACTTCGTATATACTTAGTTGAGTAAGTGGAATGAGTCATAGTCACAGCCAAATTGGTCATTTCTGCTCCCTTTCTCACCATTTTTTGTTCCTATTTTGCAATGTTTTTTGTTGCTGTTTTGCAATGCACTTTGTTTCCTCGAACGGCATTTTTTACACTCTAGGTAGGTATATGTTTGAAGTAGGGGAGAGGGCAGGGAAAAAAAGCTCAAGTGATACTATCGCAATATCGCAAAGTGAAATATTTCATTTATTTATAATGAAACACTGTTGAGCACACCCGAAAAATGGAAATAAGTATCGTACACAGCAATACCTATAATATTATTTGGTTCTACCAAATATACATGTAAATATTGTTTTGACATTTATGGTGTTCTGCCTTTCACATTTATTGCAACTTGCAATAACAGCAAAAAGAAAAGTAAAGTATTTTTTTTTGTTTTTAGCATCCGACAAAAGCACGCAACGCAGCGTGTTTCTACCTACTTACTTTTTTAGCGTGTCTCTTTATTGAACGAAAGACTCGGCGAAAATGCTGAATGTAAAGAGACTTGAACCGATGGAAATTAAATGGCAACATTGGACTTGAAAGTACTGTGTACTGTAAAATATATGAGGAAAAAAACCTATCGACCATATAGGTATAATATTAACAACCACTACGACAGTTGGTATAATGCCAGTGGGGGAAATTAAAGGGGAAAATATAAAGTTAAAAAACCCAAGGATTCTTTCTCGTTTTTTTTCTTGTTGGCCATGACCATACCTCACAATTTATGCTGTGGGGCATCACACAACTCACTATTTACATCGTTGACTGGGTTAGGGTTTGTGCTCAATACAATGCACAGTAAAACAAAAATATAAATAGTATAGTAGGTAAAGTATATGTACACACATATCTATGAAAATAGAATAATAATTGCATTTGTACTGATGACATGGTAGTACTTTCCAAATAGCTATATAATTATTGCAATGAACATCAGAGAAAAAAATGAGAGAGAACAAAACTGAAATGGTAGCAGTTGTTAGGATTCCCATACAAATAACCTCGCGATATAAGGTACATAAAAAACAGTTTTGTCTTGTAGCAAAACATATACAAATAGCTGGTATGATAAATAGTTCAAGGAGAATGTTCAATGCTGATAAATTGTGTGAATGGATTTATTTATATTATTAAATTACCTATACACCTTGTTAACTACTTTCATAACCTTTATAACATTAAATTAAGGTAGAAAAACGGAAGTTACATTGGAATAAAAATATTAATACTTTGCTGTTCAATAAGTTTTTTATGGTGCCAAATCCCATTTTAACTTTTCCTCGTCTTCGTAATCCGAAGAGCTACTTTCATCATCACCTTCCTTATGCATCATTTGTTTCATTTTGTTGCGGTTTTTTGATTTTTTGGCCATTTCTATCAGAATTGAAGCTTGTTGAACAAGTTTTTCCACCTTCTTGCTCGAATTAGTCTCTTTACCTTCTCTTGAAAAGTAGGAATGGATATTTGTAGTGGATTGTTCGGGTGTGGCTACGGTCACGGAGATTTCAGGAATCTGAAGTAAAATATATTCTTTTTTTTTGAAATTATGAACAACATAAAAAATCAAATTCAAGTGGATCTTTGTTTGTGACTTTACTTCAAGCTCGTGAGTAAACTCGGGAAAAATGAAACTCCAAGTTTTCAACGTAAATGCCTTCAAGCGAATAAAAGTCTTTGTGATCCAATGGATAAGCAGAGCACCACAATTTTCCACAGTGACATTTTGAATTTCTGGCAACCTGGCTGCTTTGTAAGCAGGATAATCCATATCATTCAAGAATTTTCTTGCATCAGGTTTTTTCTTGTAACCAAACATGGTAGACAAGTATCCTGTTTCTCGTCTCACCGCTGGGAACTTATCCTGGAACCTGTGGTCTTCAGCATCCAATTTGAATGGTTCAGAATACGGGCATGGAACCTTTTTCGGAAATATGATTTCTCCCGGTATCATTTCCGTTCGGTGTATTTTTTCAGTGTCTTTAGAGTTCAAATGGGAAAACAATGTCCCATTCTCGGTTTGTTGCATATCTCGCATTCGCCCTTGCACCATGGTCGTCAGGTAATCAAGACGTTCTCGCTTGTGACCCAAGCAAACATATTCGCCGTACATGTCGTTAAAATCAGCTTGAAGTTTCTTTTGCCAAATGTTCATATGCAGCTTGCAGTGAACAGGGAAACCATCTCTAAACTCAACTTGATGAATCACCATTGGCATCGGTTCCAGTTTGATATGCCGTTTTCGATGCGATTTACTAAAAAGGAAAGCGAAGGGATTCTTGGCATCCATTTCGAGAATAAAGGAATGATAAGTGAACATTTTTAGATTATCCGGCGATCTCGCCTGAAACGCCCTGTCACAAATGTCAGCCTTATTATCAAGCTTGATGCGGGGGAACATGGAGTGGGATATGGTTTCCATAAGTGGCTGGGAAAAGTTCATAAGTTGATTGGAGTGACCGAAACCGAATGCACCATACGAGAAGGCAGCTTCGTAAGCAAGTCTACCAACTTTTATACCGTCCGACCAAAGGAAAGCGTTGTCAATTAAATACTGGAGACGAATAAATTTGTAAATGTGCATTTCTACGGTGCCGACAATGAAATGAGCTTCCGGATCTTGAAAGGACCAGAGTTCTAGACGAAGTTTATTGTTTGGAGAGTCCCGCCATTCGGAAATTTCAATTGGCAAGTGAACCCCAGAGTCGATTTTAACTTGATAAGAGTCCGTCGAATGAACAATTTTTGTGGTTCTTTTGATTGAACCTATGCTTAGATTGCAGTAGAATGACACGGGTATATTGTCAGCAAAAGCTGTAATAAAAAAAGGATTTAGAATGTACCTACCTAAAAATTTTGGTTTTGAAAAAATGTAATGTTTGTTTGGCAAAATAAAATTGAGCGAGAGCTCACATTGAGTATTGACCACCAAGTTTAACAGTTCAATAGTATGAAAAAAGAGGATCCCACAACAAGGGGACTTGACACGACTATCCCTTTCAGAAAACTCGTAATCCTCATCCCTTCCGTAAATGAAGTCTCTCTTTGCTCTCCGGCTGTCAATTACCGCCCAGTGTTTTTTGTACGGCGGTGGCAACTGAACTTTGGAATGTTTGACGACATTTGGCGTGATAGTTTTCTCTTCCTCTATTATTTCTTCTTCATCATGGTGTGCTGGAGATAGCGTCAAATGGCCTTCGAGATGTTGCAAAAAATCTGGAATTTTGTCTGGTAACGTTTTGCGAACCAAGTATGGAGCTGGCAGGTTAGCAATGGCATCGATGTCGGAAGGTAGGGAAACAGGATCAGGTGCAAAGGCAATAGTATTTTTGTGAAATAGTGAGAGACGACCACCAGCAACAGCCCGACCGAGATAACTGGATTTTCGAGCTTCATCCTCAGCAGCACGTGCGGGGTCGTATGTGTCACTGTGCGCTGAACGAGTCAGTCGTCGCGAAAACTTCAAATGACTCATTTTCAACGTCTTTACGTAATTTATTCACAATATCTGAATTCTGTTAAACTTCAGATAGCCGGAACTTGTGCTTGTCAATTGGAAATTGTAATAACTATAATACTTAAATTAGCATTAAAAAAACTAATTTCTGTAACAACGAATCAAAATATGCACCCTTTTCACTTGAAAGCTTCAACTACAACGTATGTAATGGCATCAATGAATGATGATGACGTGCAAAAACAACTCATTTTCAAGTGATGATGACGAAATGATTGTGCGTCGGCAGTTTGCCCTTCGTCTGCCTTTCCCCATGATGATTATAATGAAAAGCAACGGAGGAGAAAGGAAGGAGATTAGAGTGGTCTGGCGTTCTGCCGGCGTGCCTACGTACGCGTACGGGTGCCAGGAGACATAATGATAAAGTGGCATAAGACGCATTTTGACGGTTGTACTACGGCAGCAGCCAGAATGCTTACGCTATATTCTGATTTTGATGTAACATAAATGTATCATAAATGACCATCGTCATGATAGAATGAATCTTGTATTAATCTAGGTATCAAGCGTCTGCATTGCATGGCGTGCCAATATAAAAAGAACGGCAGGAAGTAAAGTTGCCATTTTCGTAGAAGCTAGCAATTTTGGTTAAATTGCAATGTAGATATAACGTTGAACAATACATTAAATAGATATATTTTCTTTTCGACTGAACGTATAAAAACTTCATCATCTTCTACTTTGCTAAACGAGGTTATTAGGTATGTGTGCTGCAGCAGCTGCACCAAATAACTCTAAAAAATATACCTACATTCAACATTCAAGACAAGATATTAGGTATGTACATAAGAAATGTCAGACTTTATAAGCTTATTAGTCCTTGTCGTGCGTCACTCCCATTTAACCGAGTTATAGTATATCAGCATTTATTGCGCATCATATCAAAAGAAACAATAAAGAAAGGCGAAGATCAAAAATTAAAACGAATG